>JASTWP010002792.1:0-36395 GCA_030770255.1 Temnothorax ravouxi
TTCTTTAACAAATTTTGCGAGATAAAAAAAGTTAGTATACAATACTATATTCATTTCGGTTCTACCAGGCTCAGTGATTCTGACCTTGACCATTTTTCTCAATACCATAACTAATGACATCACTGCCTGTTTGAATCTATATGCTCCGATTCATACTTTTAGAGTGACCCGTCCGTTTGCGCCTTGGTTGACTGAGGCTCTGACTCTCAAAATCAGACACCGCAACCGGCTCTTCAACATCGCGCGTAAATCTGGTGACATCCTTGACTTTCACATTTATAGGTTTTTCAGAAACAATCTTACGCTCGATCTTAGACGAGCCAGAGAGCAGTATCACACAGATAGACTAAATAAAATTCTGATCCGTCAAGATGTGGCGCGAACTTGCCAATCTTAGTCTTATCGAATCACCTCGTTCTTCACCCTTTAACTTTTTTTCACGTGATCTTTTGAATGCTCATTATGCTTCTATTTCAAACCGCTATCCTTCTTGTACACATTCCCAATTTTCTGATATCTTATCCATGGAGCCCAGCGAACCGCAGTTTCATTTTTCCCAAATATCCTTCGACGACCTGCGCTATGTTATAGCTTCACCTTCCTCTCCTTCTTTCGCTTTCGGCTCTGATCAGTTACCACTATTCCCCATCGCCTTGGCCCTGCCTCATATTGGTAATCTCCTGACCACATTTTTTAATTGTTGTCTCAGCTCAGGCCATTTTCCATCTCCTTGGAAACGTGCTATAGTACGTCCACTATCCAAAGTTAAATCACCCATCTCTTCTTCAGACACAAGACCCATAGCCAACCTGTGCGAACTCTCTAAACTATTAAAAAAAATTATTCATCGTCAAATCGTTGACTTCATCAATTTGCATAATATCCTTGATGCTAGGCAGTCTGGATACCGTAAGGGCTATTCGACCCAGTCTGCTCTCTTACGACTAGCTCACGATATCAGAAGTGGTGTCGACGTTGGTGAGGTGCTGATACTTGTTCTCTCTCGATTTCAGTAAGGCCTTCGACACTGTCTCTTATCCTTTGCTTTTGACCAAGCTCAGGAAATTGGGCTTTTCTGACCTCGCTATTAAATTAATTTTTCGTACCTCACTGGTCGTCTCCAGGCTGTTGTAGATTTAGAGGGCGTTTTCTCTGAGTGGCTATCTGTCACTGCTGGTGTCCCGCAGGGATCCGTCTTGGGACCTCTCCTTTTTTCACTTTTCATTAACGAAATCGGTAGTTTTTAAGATTTACGGAGCACTTGATATTCGCTGACGACACTCAAATCTATCGCAGGTGTCTCTTCTCTCAATTAAATACTGGGCTTCAACTTGTGGCGCATGATGTGAGTGCAGTCTTCGAATTTGCTGCTACAAATAGACTGACTCTCAATTTAAATAAATCCAAGGTCTTAATACTTGGTAGCAGAAATTATGTCAAGCAAATCGATCTTAATGACCTTCCCCTTATTTCTGTCGATGGTGCTTCGATTCCTTATGTTTCCGAAGCTCGTAACTTGGGTATCATAATGAGGTCTGACCTCTCTTGGGCTAGTCATGTCTCCCATATTTCAAAGAGAGTGCACTTCACGCTATACAGACTCAAGTTCCATAAGAACTCCTTGTCGCTTCAGCTACGGGTAAAACTTGTGACTGCATTGATCTGGCCTTTGTTGGATTACTGTTCTCTTGTGTACAATGATGTCACTGACGAGCTCAACGGTAGATTGCAAACTCTTATCAATTGTGCAATTCGCTTTATATTCAATTTGAGACGCGACGAACACATCACGCCTTTTCGTCATCAATTGAGGTGGTTGTCCGTAGGAAACAGACGTCTGTACTTTCTGGGAATCGAAATGTACAAGATTTCCCGAGGTATGTCTCCCAGTTATCTCTCCGAAATCTTCGCTAAGCCTGATTCCTCAATTAGATGTTCGTCGAGGTTTGCTCTTGAACATGCTTATCATATTCCTATCCACAGGACTGAAACTTATCACAGGTCCTTCCATTTAGCTGGAGTCTATCTATGGAACTCCCTTCCCACTCAGATCGTGTCCTCTTCGACCGTCACTGTATTTAAACGCAAGCTTTACAACCATCTCTTTTCTCTCGAGTCTAATTCTGTGCATGCTTCCACATCGGAGCCGTCAGGTGCTGGAACATGACACTATTATCAAATCTAATCGCGTGCCAAACTATATTTTTCAACTATATTTGGTCGATCGGCAAATTAACATGGAATTCTTCGCTATTAGTTTGTAAATTGCGCTGCGTCTTAGTCTTTAGTCCTTAGTTCTTAGTTTTATATGTATACTATTACTGCTTGCTCTTTATCGTATTTTAATTTTATTACACATTTGAGTTGTTTTTGGTTTTGCAGCGAATATTATTCACATCTGCTACATGATATTATTATGTTATACTTTTCATCCTTGTTTTTACACCGACCATTTTTTTTGCTCGCCTCTTGAGAGAGTGCATTCACATGTTTCGGTTGCTGCCATATGCATATTACTCGCTCGCCAACATTTTCAAATTTCAAATTTTATTTACTGTTAAATGCATATCGGTAGTGATCTCACTGCGTCTCGAATATGTTTATTTACTTATCTTATTATTTTTGTTTTGATATTCGTTTATTTGTTGGTTGTACATTTAGATATATATTTGTCAAATCACTTATAGCCTAAAGTCTTGAGTATGGCTTAAATAAAAACAATCAATCAATCTCTCTCTCTCTCTCTCTCTCTCTCTCTCTCTCTCTCTCTCTCTCTCTCTCTCTCTCTCTCTCTCGGTGAGTACCGCACGTTGCTTTATTTCCTTGCTCCGCATTCGGCGAACTCCATCTCTGCCGTAAGCTGCCTTCGGGCTGTTTTGGACTCTTGCTGCGCATGCTCCTGCTTTTCTCATCTCTGTGCTTTCCTATCTCTCATACCTGGATTTGCGCATGAGTTACCATCCGCGGGTTCTGGACATACTACCATCTATTACCATACTACCACCTGCTGGACTGCTGCACTGCATTTTTCTGGTTCTACTCCCTGACTTGCTTAACGGACTTGTTTCATTCAGGTTGTATCAAGCCGTATTCCGTGACCATATACGCTGGCCACTGCTGTAAAGCTCTGGCAGCGTCCTTAGACATTCCGCTTACGCCGCAAATTGAAAAAAGTGTGCAATCATTTGATTTCTTGAATATGGCTTCTCCTTCAGGCGCACAATCGCAGTCTACTGATGCACTGCTACTATTGATTCTGTCTAAGATCGATGAATCAAACAAAAAATTAGCTGCCAGATTAGATGAATTAGACAAAAAGTTCACTGCCGTATTCGAGAAGTCGGATAAGAAAATTACGGCTTTTATTACTCGTCAGGAGACCGTAAATGCCGATTTCGCGCGTAAACTTAATCAAATACCTGACGTCTTGAAAGTTGTCGCGAGTCATGGTGAGAGAATCGCCGCGTTGGAAGCTCAGAGCTCGAGGCTTCTGGAATCTTTGAGTGTCGACAGCGAGTCGATTGCTGCATCGCGGGTCCCCGGAACGTCGGACATAATTATCTCTGGTATTCCTTGTTCTTTCGCTAAAACATCTGAGGAACTATCTGGAAGTGTTTTTCACGCGCTCGGAGTGCCTCAGCTTGTTTCTGACGTTCTGGAGACCCGTGACGTAGCGGGGCGTAATGCTTTAGTGGCGCGTGATGTTGTGTCGGGATCTGTTTCGACCATCGATCAGGCCAGCACAGCTGGTCGCACGAGATCGATAATAGTGTCACTTAAATCACGTGAGATTCGCGACCACATTCTAAAAGTAAAACGCGGCAAGCCCCGACTTACGATAAATGACGTTTTCTCGACGAGTATCCCCGGCAACATTTATGTCAACGAATTGTGTTAGTAAATGATTTGAAAATCGTGGCAGTTGGACTGATAGGTGGCAGTAGTGCCTAAAATGCAGTTGGCAATAGCGTCATAGTTTATTTTTTTTCTTTTGGTACTACATGTCTTGTAATATCCAACACTCGCTCTCTCTACTCGAATAAAAACTTCCTTTGAGTACAGTTCACGATATTTTGTCCGCCTCTCCATTGAATCTCCTCGTATCACTGCGCCATCAGGTTATGGGCCCAGATCGTGGTGCGAGAAACGAAATATACGGCTGAGGTATTAATAAGCTGCTTCCGTTTAAGTCGAGAGAGTCAGGTACGAACGAATAGAGAAACTAACCTCTTCAGGCGGGTGACTCATAATGTCGACACCGCAATCGTCCGTACATCCGTTCCCGACTGAACGTCTGAAAGGTAGAGAGAACTACCAGACGTGGAAAATAAGCATGCAGGCCGTCCTGGAAATCGAGGACCTGTGGGCATGCGTCACAGGACAACAGGAATATATCGCGAACGCTAGCAAGGTCAGTCGTGCCAAAGCAAGAATTATTCTAACAATTATTGTAAGCATAGATCCAATGCTTTATGTGCATGTGAGAGAATTGTCTACGGCAAAAGAAGTGTGGGAAAGTCTTCAAAAGGCGTTCGAAAACTCAGGTCTCACGAGAAGAGTTGGCCTAATAAAGACAATGACAACGACCAAACTAGCAGACTGTCCCACGGTAGACGAATACGTGAACAGAATCATAACTGCAGCACATCAGTTACGAAGCACTAACCTTAATGTACCGGATGAATGGATAGGATCGTTATTATTAGCCGGACTCCCCGATGAGTACAGACCCATGATTATGGCCTTGGAAGGCTCTGGAATGGAAATCTCAGCTGACTTGGTAAAAATGAAGATCCTACAGGAAGTGAAGAACAAGGAGAGCGGCATGGCACTTTATACAAAACGAGATAAATCTAAAGCGAAGAGCAAGGGACCTCGCTGCTTCAGATGCAACGGACATGGACATTTTGCAAAAGAATGTACAAAGAGGATCGGCAATCACGACTCAGGTGGCAATAAAACGAAGGCCTCAAGCTCGGGATCAAATAAAGAAAAAACCAACAAAGATAAGAATGACAAGTCGAAAGAAGAAAAAACGTTTTGCGCTTTTTACACTTCGGATTGTACAGATACATCAACTTGGTATGTGGATTCGTGTGCCTCCACACATGTTATCTCCAGCGACGAATGCTTCGAGAAGATCAACGGTAAAACGGATACGTTCATTTCAACTGCAAGCGGTCGTCCCAGCAAACGCAAAAGGATTAAAAGATATTAAAATTTTTTAATACCTTTGAATCCCTTTTTTGGCGGAATTAGATGAAATTAGATGGGATTCGAAATGAGATGGTCCAATCCCATGGAATCCAAAAAAGAAATTTTCAATTCCATCCAATCCTACACGCAGAAAATTTTTCTCGAAAATATAAGTATACACGAATGAAGTAAATACCATACTAATCTTGCACAGCTAGGATATAATCATAATATGCAAAAGATTTCAAGATAGTATAGGAAAATTTAGAGAGCAAAGAATAAAACTATACGCAGTTTATCTCGAATATGGCTGATTGACAAAAAAACTTATAGGCTGTAGCGGTCAGCTGTCCGCCACGAGCGAACTTGAGAACGCTGTAGAAAACCCTGCCGAGCTGCCCTAGATATAGAGGTTCGATGTTGAACCTTAATTAGCGCGAAAGTATAACCGGCGATGCGCCGCGTAGCGGGCGCGAGCCGGACCCTCTCGTCGCGCAAGCCCGCGTTGCCGCTCGCACCGCGCGCCTTCCGTCGTCCAACGATCGTGTGCAATCAAGTGGCCTCCGCGTAAGCGAGTCGCGCCGAGCTCCGGGGAGTCCGGAGGAAACGACGGGGAAACCGTATGCGTCGTGTTTATCGTCGTTATTCGCGAATGTTTACAGCTGGCATGTTAATGGCAATGAACATGGAAGTGGCGGAGGTGTCCGGGGTGGCGTCCGACGACGCTACCTCGCCGGGGGCCCAGTGCGGACCCGCGACCCTCGCGAGCGAATCGTCGCCGTCGCCGTCGCCGCGCGTCGGCGACGACGCAACGGCCGAGGGACCCGTCGACGCGCGACGGCCGAGGGACCCGTCGACGCGCGAACGACGACGAGCGACGGCGCCGCGAATTCAATGGTATTCATTTTATTGTCAGAATAGACGGAACTCAATGGAATTCAATACGGAAATTTTTAATTCCTAGTTTGGCATTCGATGGTATTCATTTTGTTAACGGAATCAATGGTATTCAATGGAATTCATGACGAAACTTTCCAATCCCTAACTGGCATTCAGTGGTATTCATTTCGTTACGTTTTTGTGTCGAATTGGATGGGATTCAAAAAAGACAAATTCTTTCCAAAATAAGGAATTCCATGATATTGAAACTATTTCAATCCCCTTTTTTGGACAAAAATGGAATTCGGAAAGTCCTTAATTGAATTCCTGGCAATCCCGTTTTAATTCTTTTCAATCTTTTTTCGTTTGCTGGGGTATCAAAGCTCAGGCAATTGGAAACACCAAACTGCGAGTTGTCACGTCAAATGACACTGAGACATTCAAAGTTACAGACGTTCTGCACGTACCCGATAGCAAGGTAAATTTACTTTCCGTATATAAAATAGTAAACAAAGGTTTTTCAGTTACATTCGCACCGAGCGGCAGCAAAATCACCAATTCAAGCGGAAAGTTGGTAGCGACTATGAGCGAAGAAAATGGTATATACAAACTGGACACAGCGTCAGAGCCTCAGATATATACGGCTACATGCAAACTCGCTGAAGAATTATGGCACAAACGTCTTGGTCACATAAATCGTCGAAGCATGCTCCTACTAAGCCAAGGGATGGCTACTGGAATAAAATATAACGAAGAATCTGATCTTCAGACTTGCACTTCATGCGCGAAAGGTAAGCTGAGTCGTCTACCCTTTAACCTACAGGGAACGCGTGCGTCACAGATCCTGGAGTTGGTACACTCAGATTTGTGCGGTCCAATGGAGAACGCTTCCATCGGAGGATCAAAATATTTTTTAACTCTAATAGACGACAAGACTAGGAAGGTTTTCGTATATTTTTTAAAGTCAAAGGATCAGGTTGTAAGTTGTTTTGAAGATTTTCAGGCTCAGGTCGAGAACGAAACTGGTCGGAAAATTAAAAAATTAAGGACAGACAACGGGCGAGAATACGTCAACCGAAATCTAGAAAGGATATTAAGAAGCTCAGGGATTAAACATCAGCTTACGGTTCCGTATTCCCCGCAGCTAAACGGGCTCGCCGAACGAATGAACCGCACTTTAGTAGAAAAAGCACGATCCATGCTGATTAAATCGAATCTACCCGTGTATTATTGGGCCGAGGCTGTATCTACGGCAGCTTATCTCATAAACAGGTCGCCGACGAAAGGATTGAAGAACATAACACCGGAAGAGGCGTAGACAGGAAAAAAACCGGATCTTGCGCATCTTCGTGTATTTGGTTGTAGAGCCCTGGCATATATCCCGAAAGAGAAACGTCAAAAATGGGATCCGAAAGCCAGAGAATGCATCTTCGTTGGATATTGTACTGATTCAACGGGTTATCGTTTAATGGATCCAGCTACAAGGACGATTTTTAGAAGTAGAGATGTTGTTTTTTACGAAACTACACAGAATACTGCAGACACATCGAAAGAAGAAAACGAAAATAACGGGGGATTTGAACAACCCTTCTACAACGTTGAAGAGGACCACAACGAGGGAAACGATCAAGAAGAAGACGCCGAAGCAATTTCAAGCAACGAATCTGGACAAGATAATTACTTTGACGCTGATTCAGAAGCGGAAATCTCAGAGGCTGGAGAACTATCAGAGCAGTCTAACGACACGGAAGATGAGACTGAAATAGATCAGACAGCCAATATTCAAGACCGCGCTCCGATGCAACCTGCGCCTAGAAGATCACAGAGAACTCGGAAACCGAAAGATTATGGAGATGATTTTCTTAACTACTTGACTACAAGTGATGTCTTTACGGATCCAGTCAACGCAGAAGAAGCACTAAATGGACAAGATCGTCGTTTCTGGATGCAGGCAATGCGCGATGAAATACAATCTTTGAAGAAAAATCAAACTTGGACACTGGTCGACCCTCCGCAAGACAAGAAAATTCTAGATACAAAATGGGTATTCAAAACCAAAGTGAACGCCGCGGGAAAAATCGAAAGGCACAAAGCTCGATTGGTCGTGAGAGGATGTTCACAGGTAACAGGTATCGATTATAATGAAGTATATTCTCCGGTGGTTTGATATAATTCAGTTAGACTACTACTTGCCTTAGCAGTCAAACACGACCTCGAAGTACATCATATGGATGTAACAACTGCATATCTTCAAGGAGATCTGAGTGACGACATCTATGTGCGTCCACCCAAAGAGATGATCGAAGACGGACAAGAAGGCAAGGTATGGAAGCTCCAAAAGGCTATGTATGGGCTAAAACAAAGTGGAAGAGCATGGAACGAGAAGTTGGACTCCACGTTAAAGAAGATGGGTTTTCAACAATCGAAGGCAGACCCCTGCATTTACTACAAGTTTGAGGGTGGAAAGATAATAATAATAGCTATTTACGTGGATGACATCACTGGTTTTAACGAATGATATAAATACTATGATAGAGACTAAAGAATCCTTAGCGAATAAATTTAGAATGAAAGATTTAGGAGAAATAAAAAAATTTTCTTGGAATAAGGATAGAAAGAGATTCGACAACGAGGCAAGATATGGATAGATCAGAGCACCTATATACAACGGATATTGGAGAAGTTTCATATGGATGAGGCCAATTCTGCAAATACTCCGTTAAGTCAACATCAAGTGTTGACTAAAGAAAAGGCTCCGAAGACAGTCGAAGAACTTGAGGACATGAACTCAGTACCCTACCAGAAGGCGGTAGGCAGCATCTTATACGCCAGTTTGGGTACCCGACCCGACGTTGCTCAAGCCATCAGTTTAGTTAGCCGTTTCAACCAAAAGCCAGGCAAGCCTCATTGGAATCGCCGTTAAGCGAATTTTACGGTATCTCAAAGGCACTAAGGATCTAAAGCTGGAATATAGCCGTGACGGAAACGCAAGCTTGGAAGGTTTTAGCGATGCGGATTGGGCGAACGATCAGGACGAACGTCGTTCGGTTTCAGGAACATTCTTCAGACTCCAGGGAGGCGCTATATCCTGGCAAAGCGAGCGTCAGAAAACTCCTGCCTTGTCAACAACAGAGGCAGAATACATGGCCTTATCCAGTGCTAGTCAAGAGGGACTGTGGCTGCGCCATTTGTTGAGTGAAATTGACCCCTCTGCGATATCGCAACCCACTAAAATCTTCTGCGATAACAAGGGGGCAGTAGACCTTGCAAGAGACGGTGGATATCGACGCCGTTCTAAACACATCGATGTCCGCCACCATTTTCTGAGGGACCTAGTCAAGAAAGGGAAAATCTCCATCGTCAAAAACCACCACACAGAAAATGATGGCAGACGCCTTAACCAAGGCCTTACCGAAACCGAAGTTCCAAGAATGCATGAAGGAGATGGGTTTATTTTTTTCTTGTAAGAAGCCCACGATTATCTGTTCAAGGGGGGGTGTTAGTAAATGATTTGAAAATCGTGGCAGTTGGACTGATAGGTGGCAGTAGTGCCTAAAATGCAGTTGGCAATAGCATCATAGTTTATTTTTTTTCTTTTGGTACTACATGTCTTGTAATATCCAACACTCGCTCTCTCTACTCGAATAAAAACTTCCTTTGAGTACAGTTCACGATATTTTGTCCGCCTCTCCATTGAATCTCCTCGTATCACTGCGCCATCAAATTGCTTCCGTCTCTTATTTATAAGTTGTTGCGTAAAACGAGAGTCAAGGCTAAGCAGTTGTCATTTAAGCACGTATGGTGCAGGGACAGTAGGATTTTTGTCCGCAGAGACCATGGCCAGCCTCCTATATCGATCGCCTCTGAGGCTGATTTGGCAAAGCTTCAGTGACCCACGAGTAGTTTTCTTTTATGTCATACTAGCTTTAAGGGGGTTGTCGTGCTGAAATGTCAGCAAAAATTATAGACGCGCGCTTACGGTTCTCCGCGTATTCCCCTTCTCCACTTTAAAGACTGGATTTTCTAGAGCAACTGTACACCCACACATAGACGTGGCCTGTCCATGTACTCTCTCCGCGCACGCGTGTAAAAAATTTCAGATTTGACAGAATAACCTAATGTTACTATAAATCAATTCAACAAAAAGATTTCTATTGCATAAATCTCCTCAATTTTTATTTATGTAGCCAGCAAAAGCCGGAATTTGTCAATTCATAATGTTATTGACAAACGAAAAAAAATATATTTCGACGGTACAACACTATACTCAAAGAGTATAGTGTGATTTACGCGCGATGTCTGCTGAGCCGCGAACGTTGCCACGTCACCACAGCACTTCTCTTTGCGCATTTTTCAGGCATCATGATAACGTACTTTTACTTATAATATCTCAACAACGAATATGGATTGCTCTATACGAGTTTCTGCTATTCGATATTATTGAATATCATTAATAACATATTAGTTTTTTCAAAACAATGACAGTTTTGGTGGAGATGTTATAAGCGAAAATGTGGCTCTCGCGGCGACCTTTCCATAAGAGCCCATGTTAAAAAACGCAACTTCCACAATGAATATCTCGAAAACGAATATGGATTGTCTATCTCAAATTTGGAGACGTAATGTATGTAAGGTTTATTAATACATAAGCGAAGTCTAGAGAAATCGACAATATTTTTATATTTCACGACAACCCCTTAAGCTTAGATCTAGTGTTTATCGCGTTGCATCCTCTGCGCAGGTGCGAGTAGCATGCATTAATCTTTGTCTATCTTTCGAATATCCGTATATTAATTTTTCTCACTGTATCCTTTTCATTCTATATGCTCAAGACGCATTCTTCGCCGGGGGTGTATTACTTGTTTGCCGATATAATTTTTACAATTTCTATTTTTATTTACCGATACAAGCTTCTGCGTTCTTTATATTTTGCTTTTGTTCGAATTAATTTTGTATCCTTGACATATCTAATTAAGCTAATTTGTATCGACTTCTGAATTCGACTTGAGTGCAATATTATAGTCTCGATGATTGGTCTCTTACGACATCTTATTATTGCGGGAGGAGAGCACAAATGTATATATTAAGTAGATTAGGACTTAATTTAAGTTGAAGTGTGATAGAGCTGCTAACGCCATAAGCTTATTCTTGTTTTAAGAGCATATGTTTCTATCCGGCGAGTAGTTTTCTTTATGTGGCATCTTTTGCGGAGGTGCGAGCAGTATGCGTTAATCTCTTGTCTATCTCTTGAATATCTGTATCTCAATTTTTCTCACTGTAACCTTTCTATTCGATATGCTTATGACGCATCCTTCGCCGGGGGTGTGTATCACCTAATCGTCGTTATAATTTCCACAATCTTTATTTTTTATTCAATGCCATATGCTTATCAATAGCGATTGCATTGCGTTTTTCATATCTTGCTCTTGTTTGATTTAATTATGTATCTTTGACATAACTCATGATTTGCCTAAAGTCTTTAGACTATGGCACAATAAATATCAATCTCTCTCTCTCTCTCTCTCTCTCTCTCTCTCTCTCTCTCTCTCTCTCTCTCTCTCTCTCTCTCTCTCTCTCTCTCTCTCTCTCTCTCTCTCTCTCTCATCTCTCTCTCTCTCTCTCTCTCTCTCTCTCTCTCTCTCGTTGAACCATGAGAAATATTCAAGAATTACCGGCAGCTTGCTCGAAAGTCTATTCTAAGACATCTTAAGGGGATGCTGAAGACAGGTCTGTTTTACCGATATATTTTCAGACACACTAATCTTTTGATTGATTTCACCGAATTAAAAATTTTTGTCTAGAATTAAAGTATGGACGATAACGAAGACTGCAGACACCATTTGCGTATGAAAAACGAAAAAACATTAGAAAATTACAGTTTTATTTTCGATTCTGCGGTCAACTCATGACAACATTTGCTGCATATAACAGTTTTAGACTGTGTACGTATACAAAAACCTTAGCAGCAGTCACGGAAATACAATAAAGAAGAATCCTGTGCTTGCAGAAATGAGCTACGAGCTTTAGTATAAGAGAAAAATGTGTCTGAAAATTTCATATGCACATGTTACGCGTCTCCCCGAATTCAGCCAAAAACATACGGATCAGTATGACGGGTAGCTCTAGAGCAGCCCCAGTAGCAGAGTGACGTCAATTAGACGTCACCTTGCTATCTGGGAGACGCTCTGTATGTATGTGTAAGAATCGGTGAGCACTTCTTTATCGACGCAGATCGAGTTTGCCTGCGCTCTGTATGTATGTGTAAGAATCGGTGAGCACTTCTTTATCGACGCTGATCGAGTTCGCCTGCGACTCCAGCATCCCCTTAAGGTGGTTCATGCAGTACTTTGCAAGTCAAATAGGCAACTATTCTTATTAATGAAAAATAAGCGTGATTTTTGTCCGTAAAAATCAGCATATAATTAGATCTTTTTATTTATAACATCTTTAATGTTACGATCTCTACGTAATTAAAATATTGAGACAAAAGTCACATTTTTTTACTAGAGTTGTGAGCCATGTGAATATAGTATGTACAACAGCAGCGGCAACGTCGCAGTCAGCTGAGTCAGCAGTCCTCGCGTCGTCGCGATCTACATAACCTATAGTGTAGTACGTAGATAAAAGTGTGAAATATGAGTTGGAACGTTGAAATTTTGAGGTATGCGCTATACCACGGAGGAATAGAATCTATGCGCTATACTCATCAGCTGACACGTGCGACGTTGCCAAGTTGCCGCTAGTGCCGCTCGTGTCCAGCCGTCCATCAGTTCCGTGTTGTCGAT
This sequence comes from Temnothorax ravouxi, assembly GCA_030770255.1. Classification (NCBI taxonomy): domain Eukaryota; kingdom Metazoa; phylum Arthropoda; class Insecta; order Hymenoptera; family Formicidae; genus Temnothorax; species Temnothorax ravouxi. Next base: position 12,861 of record JASTWP010002792.1, read on the forward strand.
TTAGTCAATCAAAAATTACGTTTTATTATTATATGGTACGGTCAATGAACTCGGGCTTTCATCCCGTATCTTGCAAAATGTTTATTGCATCGTTTCGTCAGTTTTTGGTTCGTTTATCTATTTTTGAAGTATTGCAATTTTTGCAGCATAAGCGCTTTAACCTCGTTTTTCGGATAAGGGGTCCCCCCATCGCGTTAAATTGGCAAAGTTTACGGGCATATATCTCCGGAACCAATTGGTTAAAAAATCCGAAATTTTACAGACACACGACTCGAGGAACGTTAATCTTTCATTTATATTACATTTTTCGGGCTAAGTACATACGACCTAAATGCATGAACCATCTTAATAACAAAGATCACGCTCTCAATAACGACAAATAAACAAAGTAAGGCAAATGAAAGCTCATACGCGACGATGGTCGGGCGACAATAATGAAATATAACGACTTAAATGAAATATATATAATAGACATTTCGGTCCTTGATTTGGACCCTCCTCAGTACATGTAGATGGTCGAGTGCAATGTAGTGGTCGCAAGTAGTAACAAATGCAGTGAAATTCCGCTGGTCGAATGAAATGTAGCGGTCGTAAGTGGTAAAATTCCGCTATCCGATTATGAGAGTGTGGATCTCGTATCCTCAACGTGACTGTTACCTTAATTCCGTAAAAATAAATAAATTAAACAAAAAACCGTAGTCATACCTTAAAAAATGAATAGCAAGAGTTACCTAGCAGTCAAATTGACAAGATATACGACACCATCTCTCCGCTTAATTCTAAAGAACGTTAAAACGTTCTTATCCGGACGGGCGCCAGAATTACAATGACGAAGTATCATGAGGCATCGGGATGGCATAAACAAAACCAAAGTAAGAAACAAAATCAATAGCGTGGAAGTCCTTCGATAACAGACGTGTAATCATTACTGTAATCATTCCGAGAACTTACGGCCTGCCGAAGATACACAAGGCTAACTGCCCACTTAGAATGATTGTGTCGACTGTTGACAGTCCTTTGCATCCCTTGGCTAGATTTTTGTAGAACCTGATACAGGCTAGTATTCCTAAAGCTTCCAGCTACATCAACAATAGCTTTGAAATGGTCAAAAAAATGTCAGGTACACGTATTGATGAACACTTTGACTCGATATCGCTCGACGTGATTTCCTTGTTCACAAACATCCCTTTAGATTTAGCAATTAGGAGCATTAGAGACAGATGGCAATTTATCTCGCAGAATACTGCTTTGCCTTTGGAAGAATTTTTAACAGCAATTCAGTTCGTTTTTTATTCCACTTACTTCGTCTTTGATGGTGTTATTTTTAAGCAGACCTTCGGCTCTCCTATGGGTTCTCCATTATCCCCTGTGATCGCGGATTTGGTTTTGGTAGATCTTGAAATCAAGCTCTTGAGCGCCTGCCTATCGTGGTGCCGATTTATTTCAGATATGTTGATGATGTCTTAATGTCTGTCCCGAGGTCTTTGGTAAAAACTGTCCTTGAAGTGTTTAATTCTTTCCACCATAAATTGCAGTTTACTGTGGAGGTGGGACTTAACAGAATTAATTTTTTAGATACCACCGTTATTATTATTAATAACGGGAGTATTGAGTTTGATTGGTATCATAAGCCCACGTTTTCGGGACGATACTTGAGCTTCTTCTCTCACCACCCTGATTGTCAGAAGATCGGCACGATTATAAGTATGTTGGACAGAGTGTTTTTACTATCCCACCCGAGGTATCAACAAAAAAACATTAAGATGCTCATTGATATTTTGTTGGCTAACGGTTATCCTCTGGAGCTCGTTTTTAAGACTGTTAAAAGGAGATTCACTAAATTGATTAATGAGCAACAGAGAGAGACCGCGATGGATGCTCACATTCTGACGGCAGGGTAAAAATCGTTTCTTCGTCATCCCTTATTGTTATGTCTTTCGCTTGGTAGGAATCGAATAATCACTCCTTTGTTAATTATAATGTATATTTAATGCTCTCTTTATATACACGTTTCCACGATCTTCTCGTGGCAGGGAAGTGGCGAGGGCGCAGCACTCTCCGCGCACCACGTCATCGATTACGTATCGATCATGTATCGATGCCCGGTACGTGCTGCCCTCGGCAGCCAAGCGCGTATTCGACATCTCTCCCCTCTTGGTTGATGTCATCGTGCTTCTGCTTCACCCTTCTTCAGATACCTGGCTCATCGCTCTCGGCAGCACGTCAGGTATCGGGCTGTGTGCGTCGGTTTTCTTCAGGGTAATCCCTCATGCACGCTCGATTCCAAAAGACTCTGGCGGTATCGATTTTTGCTCTTCTCGACACATTTTCGTTTTGGTCTCCTTCTGCGTTGATCTTGACCTTGAGCGCCTTGTGCCTCCGGTTGCATCTCTTCTTCTTCCAGGTTCGCCTCATCCCCTCCTCCGAGATCTCTTTCTTCTGTTTCCTCATTGTTCTCCGGGTCGAAGTATGGTATTCTTACGCTCTTTGTTTTTTTCCGATGGTTCTGGCTCCTCCCCGGCTGACCTCGGTAGTGCTGCGAGTTGATCGATATCCTTTTTTTGTATTAGGCCCGTGCCAGATTCTTTTACGATATAATTTCGATTTCCGAGGCGTTCCGTGACGGTTCCAATGACCCATTTCGGTCCGGCAGCTCGATAATTTCGAATTCGCACCTTCGTTCCCGGTGAAATACTTCGGATTCCTCCTGTGTATTTTCCTTCATATTTTGTATCTTCGGAATCGTTTTCCGATGACTTCAGTTTATCCAACGCCGTTCGCAGTTTTTTTCCAAACATCTCCTCTGCTGGGCTTTTTCCAGTTGTTGATGACGGCGTTGTATGTTGTTTGAACAGCAGTCGACACAGCTTCATCTCCCAGTCTCCTTCTGCAAGTTTTTTTAATGACCTCTTTGTTGATTGAACCATCCGTTCAGCTTGGCCGTTAGCTTGCGGGTTGTAAGGAGCTATGTGGAGATATTTGATGCCATTTTTCTCTTAGAACTCGATTATTTCCGCTGACGAAAACGCTGTGCCATTATCCGAGACTATTGTGTCCGGCAGTCCGAAGGTAGCAAATATTTTCCACATTTCCTTGATGACCGCAGTTGAATTCGTCGAAGCCATTCTTCTGACTTCTAACCATTTTGTCGTTGCGTCAACTATGATGAGGAAAGTCTGTCCTTCGATTGGTCCTGCATAATCGATATGTATACGACTCCATGGCTTATTTGGTGCCTTCCACTGCTCGGTAGGGGTTTTCTTAGGTGCAGATAAAGTTTCCATACACCTCTTACAAGTTTTTACCATTTCCTCTATCTCCGAGTCGATTCGAGGCCACCACGCGTACGATCTTGCCGCTGCTTTGGTGTTACAGATGCCCGTGTGATTTCCATGTAGGTATGTGAGTATCACCGGTTGCAATTTCTTCGGGATAACCACTCGACTTCCCCAAAGAATACAATTCTTGTAGACGGAGAGTTCCTGCCGCTTTGTCCAAAAGACCTTATATTCGTCCTTAACATTCTTCGGCCATCCTTCCCTCAGCCATAGCTTCACCTGTTTTAACGTTTCATCCTCCTTCGTAGCGTAAGCTATGTCCTTAGCGGAAACTGGATTTTCTGATACGTTTTCGATCATAAGTACTTCTCCGAATTCTTCTTCTTGGTCTTCGACCAGGTTTTCCAAAGGTAAGCGCGACAAAAAATCGGCATTACCGTGCTGTTTTCCTGGACGGTATTTTAATTCGTAGTTGTACGCACTCATCGTTCTCGAATAACGACTCAGCTTTGGTGAAATAATTTCCGGCGTCGGTCGGCTAGGATCAAAAATACCTAATAACGGCTTGTGATCCGTCAGCAGGGTGAATTTTCTCGCATCGAGGTACTGATGAAAATGCTTCACTGCGTCGACCAGCGCCAGTGCTTCTCGATCCAATTGCGAATACCTGCGCTGCGTTTTCGTGAGGGTTTTCGAAGTGAAGGCTACCGGATGTTCCAACCCATCTTCTCCGACGTTCGACAGAACTGCGCCGATTCCTGTTGGTGAGGCATCTGCTGCCACCACTATCGGCTTTCCTCCGTCGAAGTGACACAGGATCGGAGCTGAAATCAGTTTTTGTTTCAATTCTCGAATTGCCTTTTTATGTATCTCCGTCCACTCCCATTCTGCCGTGCTGTCCAGTAATCGATGAAGAGGTTCAGCGATTTTCGCTCGGTCCTTTATACACCTCTCGTAGAAGTTTATACCGCCCAAAAATACCTGTAGGTCTCTTACGCATCTCGGTTCCGGCATCTTGGTAATGGCGTCCAGTTTTGATTTCAATGGCTGGATTCTCTTTTCCGATATTTGATAACCCAGGAACTCCATCGATCGGACTCCGAACGCACATTTCTTCCGGTTGATTCGCAAGTTGGCTTCGCTGAGCCTCTGAAGCACTTTCTCCAGCCTGGTGTCGTGCTCTTCCTTATTTTGGCCTTGGATCTTGATGTTGTCCAGATATACCAAGATTCCTGGGATCCCCTGTAGTCGTGATACCATAAATTTTTGGAAGATGTGAGGCGCAACATTCAGTCCATCTAGAAGCACGTTAACATTGAACAATCCAAGTGGCGTACTGATCGTGAGAATTTTCGCTGTTTTCTCATCCACCCGAAGCTGCTTGTATGCGTTTTTCAAATCAATTTGTGAGAAAATTTTACCGCCGTTAAGTGACGTCATCGCCTCCTCCACGGTCGGTATTTGGTACTCGGATTCTCGAATGTAAGGGTTTACTGTTACCTTATAATCACCGACCACCCTGATTGTCCCGTTTGGCTTCCTAACAAACAACGCCGGGGTGGCCCAGTCCGATTGATTGACCGGTGTCAGCATTCCCTGATCGACCATCTCCGTTAGCGCTTCATTTACCGGCTCGATAAGCCCGTACGGCACTCTCCTGGCCTTGAAAAACTTTGATGTGTGCTCCGCTTTCAGCTCGATGTTGATCAGAGTTCCCGCGTGTCCAGAAAAGTCCTTTTTCAGTACTTCAGGATATTTTCTCAGGAGTTCCTCGTAGCCTGCTACTTCCTGTTCAACATTTTGAATTTCGGTTACTTTAATGTCAAAAGCGTCGAACCAGTTAGCTCCAAATAAGTTTGGCCCTCGATCCTCTTCAGTGACGATAACCGGAAGTCGTTTTGTAATTCCTTTGTACTTTACGTCGACCATAGCGATCCCCAATGTCTTTATCGGCCGCTTGCCCCACGCCTTTAGATTCGGTACTTTCGAACACCAAGCCGGATTTTCGTTTTCCCAGATCAGCTCAAAAGTCGATCGATTTATCAACGATTCGTCGGCACCATTATCTATTTCCATCTCAATTTCGACATAATTAAGCTTCAGTTTCGTCCTATATTTCGAGCTCGTCGAATGAATCTTCTTTTTCCCGTGAATCGAATAAATTGTTGTTCCGTCGTTCGAATCAGTATCCCAATCTATCTTGTGAGTTGACGCGGACCCCTTTTCTTTAGGTTTTATACCTTTTTTCTTCGTAATACAGGCGTTTTCTACGTGGCCCTTTTTTTTACAATAATTGCACTTGGCATTTTTGAAAAAACATTTATTCGGTGTATGATTTGACTTCCCGCAACGAAAACATGACTTTTGTTCCTGTTTTGTATTATTATGTTTATTTCCTTGTTTCTTCTTACCTTTTGAATCTACTTTCCTTACAGACAGCGCATCGGATTTTTTAAGCATTTTTTGAAGTAACTCCGTTCCTTCGATACTACTCCCAATTTCGAGAGCTTTGGACAATGTCAGGCCGACCTTATTTTCCTTTGTCAGGGTTTCTTCGTGTCGTCTGCACAGATAACGCTGCAGTTCCTCGTCACGGATTCCCGCGACGAACCGATCGCGCAGCATCATGTCCAAGGGGAGTTTTTCTTCTGCACCGCCGAATTTGCAATCTTGCGCAAGTTTTCGTAACTCGCGCTCGAACTCTAGCAGATTCTCGCCCTGTTTTTGATCACGTTTTTGAAAACGAACTCGTGCTAGAAGTTCATTAACTGGTTTACAAAAATGGGCTTGGCATTTTTCTTTAATTTGTTCATACGTTACCGAGCTCGGCGTTTCCGGAGCAATGAGATTTTTTATTGTCTCGTAAGTCCTCGCCCCCACCGCCGTAAGCAACGTACAACGTTTACCGCTATCTGTTGTTATCTTATTTGCTTCCGTGAAAAATTCGAACCTCTCAATGTAGCTGCTCCAGATTTCCTTCCCTGCGTCGAACTCGGATAATTTTCCTATCGCCGCCATGACCGCAACGTGTGCCACGTCGTCCTGGGAATTGTCGCTGTTGCTCAGGGTGCCCAGTATAAAATTGTAGTGTGTCGCCATCTGCAGGCGTTCCGTAGCCAAAAATCGCCAACTTGCTGGTGTAAAATCGCCAGTTTTATAGCCAGCATAAGAGTGCATATTTACTCAGAATTTGAAATAAATATTACATTACAATTCAAATAATGATTTATTAATTGGTTTAAAATTGATAAAAATAAAATAATTTCTTAAGAAAACGCATTATTTTAATTAGAAAGATATTTATTGATGAAGGATATTATATTCATAAGTATAAAGCACATCATTATTTTAATTAGAAGAATATTTATTTATAAAGGACTTTTTTTCACAAAACCTCAATTGCTATACATTAATATTGTAATTTTTACTTATAAGCTACATACATTTTCAAAATCTTCGAGTGCTTTACCAATTGCGATTTCAGTTTCATTTACATTTTTTTCAACGTCAACATCATTTAAATTATACACAACTTTGTAATTAAAATCTTTGAGCATACCATCAGTTGGTTGAAAATCATAACAACAAGTATTATTTGCATAGAAGTGTAATCTAATTCGTAAAATCGCATCTAGCATGACTAACAACATTCTGTTTCTAATTTTTGTTTTGACAATATTCATTATTGAAAACACTCTCTCGACAACTGCGTTGCTCGAAGGAAACGATAACAATTTTAGCATAAACAATGCTAATTCACGAAAAATAAATTTTCCACCTGCATTTTTAAAAATGTACAAAGCAGGCCAGAATGCATAACTATTTGCAAGTACCTTCTCGTCGAGAATTTTAGTCCAATCAATGCTCAGTAATTTATTGTATTGATTTTCAATTAAACCTAAGGTATCAGGAGCAACAAATTGCTTAAGGAGGTTCAATCATTACTTGTGAGTCAAAAGTGCGACTGAAATAAATGTCATTACAGCGATCCCGAATTATATGCAATATTAGTGTAATGAATTGTGGATGCTACTTACGTGCTATATTCTTCGTCAATTATTAATGTATAGAATATTAATAAATATATTTCGGGGTATGAGAGCTCAACGACTCGGGAATCGCTTATTCTACGCTGGGACCTGAACTTTGTGACGATAAAGCTTTCAATCCACGTGGTAAAGTCCGATTTTTAAAGTCTTTACACAATCCTTGATGTTTCATCTATCAAATGCTAGTTTTCAAAGTCCTAACAGTTAACTAATTGTGTACTAAACCACTGATGATCTACCTCGGTGCGGTTTTCTCCATAAGGATATAGGCTAAAAGTGGTCAACTTCTGAATAATATTACAAAAAAACTATGTGGTCAATATTGCTCAAGTTTTGCGATTATTTGCGTAAAGTGTTTATGTAAATCATATAAAAAAATTAAAGCTCTAAGTTAACTTTCGAGTATAGAAAGCTTATTGTCACAAAGTGACAAGTTCTAACCTATAATGTTGGCCAAATAAGCGATTCCCGAGTCGTTGACGCTTTCATACCCCAGTATATGTTTGTTAATATTCTATACACTAATAATTGACGAAGAATATAGCACGTAAGTAGCATCCACAATTCATTATACTAATATTGCATATAATTCGGGATCGCTGTAATGACATTTATTTCAATCGCATTTTTGACTCACAAGTAATGATTGAACCTCCTTAAGAAAAGGCAAATCCTTGAACTTCGGACGTATTTGATTTAGACACACTGTTGGAGATACTGATTTTAGATTTTTATAAAAGGCCAGATTTGTTGGTAGTCTACTGCAGAGTTGCACACATAAGGTCTTAATGTACTTATAAGCTCGTGTTTCAACTTCTAGTTTAGATTCTTGAGATATATCAATCGATGTCAATGCAGTATAATATTCTATCCCAAAATCAGCATCTTTAACTGGTAAGAATGCTAATTCATTGTCTAAAGATTCGATAACCAAATTTAAATCTTTTAAGAAAAGCGGTTTTATTATCTTTCCAGCTAATAAAAGTATCAAATCTTTCAAGTCGTCGTATGCTAATCCAAGATCTACATTTTCTCGTTGAAAGGATAAGTTAACAATGTTGACCTCATACAAAATTGGCTTAATTATCGTTAGGTATAAAAAGTTACTATTATCATGTAACATTTGACATATGAGTCTTGAGGTATAGCATTTTTCAGAATCAACAACTAAACTAAAATGAGTTTTCAGTTCCAAATAATGTTCTAAAATTACTCTTACGACATTGTATCTAGCTAACCATCTGGTACTGGATAGTTTTACAAACTTATGAAAATCTTTCGAAGAATCATTTTTGTTACTTTTGTCACTTACGTTCATTGTATCCCAAGTTAATTTGTATTCTGATCTTCTGAGACTACTATTATTAAACCAGTTATACACTTCTCTGCAAAGAAATTCTATTGAAGCTGGAAATTCCGTAGCAGCAGCAGATGCAGAATTATCCATTGCATGACAAATACATCTTACTAACTGTAAATTTGGATTTTCTGATCTTAGTAGTGTATACAATGAATGATTTTTACCACATAAATTGCTTCCACCATCTGTACCCAAGCCTATCATTTTAGATAAATTTAATCCAATATCTTTACTGTACTTAATAACTGCACTGTACAAAGAATTAGCATCCGCATGCTCAATTTGAATCATACCTAAATATTCCGTAACTATTCGGTTTCGTGTACGACTAAAATACTTAATGCATAAACATAAATACTTAGTTACTGACACATCTGTAGATTCGTCGACCATCATAGAGTATTCCATGTCACCAATATCATTTATTAAGTTGATTAACATATTTGGAGCGATTACATTTATGATGAGGTTACTGCATTTCGTTCTGTGCATTTGAAAATTCTTAAAGTCTGAATATAAACTTTTTAAAATATTGCTGAGATGATCAATATCCCTAATACTCGTATGAGATGCTATAAATACTGCAATCTTTAAGTCTCTCACTTTCTCATCTTTCTTATGTTGCACATTGCACATTGAGACAATAGTTTTTTGCATGTTAATATTTACATTTTTCATTGCAGCGTCATGAGATGGTATTGCACTGTGTTTTTTCAAATCATTAGCTTGAGCTCGCAGCGTTTTAAAGCAAACTTTGCAGTAAGCTTGATTTTGATCATTCCTGTTATATTCGGCTTTGGTCAGCCAACCTGGAAATAGAATTTATATGATAATATATGTACATACGTAGTAAGTCTCGTTAATAAACTATCTTAAGTAATTTTTATTACGTATTTTATCAAAATTGGTATACTCCCAGATAGCAAAGTGACGTCAAATGACGTATGGGCTGATCAGTTTTCGGGTGTTTTATTTTTAAATAAAATAAAATAAAATAATTAATTTTATAACAATAAATGACTCACTTACCTTGTGCCCACGATTCTTTTTCCCAATTACGATTGTAATTGAAAACTCGGACCTTTTGCGGTTTCTCTGTAGTCTTTGCTTCTTTTGCCTTCTGACTTGCTTTTGACTTCTTCATCATGCCAATCGCGTCGACAAAACAATCAGAGACGAGCAGCCTCTCGTACGCTCGTTAAAAATAAACAACAAACTGTAACCTTATATCCTTATTCCTTCTTATATAAGGATATCCTTATATCCTTATTCCTTCTTATATATAACGTATGAATCTAGAATCTGTCATCTATCTAACAGCACTGATAACCAGATAACTTAAACTGATAGCACGGCTCTTCAGGCTCTTTTTTGTCTTGTCTGAAATAAAATACGATCAAGCTGTCGAGAACTCTAAAAGGGCGCCTTCAGCAGACAAAACAGATCATTGGCTAACAAGATTGCACGTGTTCTAACTGCCATAGGGTAGGGACTAGTAAAGGTCCGTTGACGTTAGATGGTGCTGATGGCGGTTGCGCGCTAATCGCATTTAGCGCATACGCTACGCACAACGCACAATGCAATGCATAAGGATCGAAACTTTATTTATGATAGCCAAAAAATCGCCTATTGGGCGATCAATAGCCAGAAAATCGCCAGTCGCCAAATCTGAAAATCATATCGCCACCAAGAAACAAAAATAGCCAAATTGGCTATAAATCGCCACACCTGGGCACCCTGCTGTTGCTACCACCCTCCGAATTCTCCGACCCGTAGTCAATTAGAGATGTGTTTTCGGAGTTTTTATCAAGAGGCGCAGGGCCGCTAATGCCTGGCAAGTACGTCGTTGAATTCTGCTCCTGCTTTTTCTCCTTTTTCACAGTATATTTTTCCTTGTCGCCGTCCGACATGCGTGCTTGTTTCATACGTTTCTTTGAGCCACGTGGCTTCGAAATTTAACTCATATTTTCTAAGCCACTGTGGTCACCGGATGCTTCTGCACTATATCCATGTTAATCCTCGTCGCCAAACTGTTATGTCTTTCGCTTGGTAGGAATCGAATAATCACTCCTTTGTTAATTATAATGTATATTTAATGCTCTTTTTATATACACGTTTCCACGATCTTCTCGTGGCAGGGAAGTGGCGAGGGCGCAGCACTCTCCGCGCACCACGTCATCGATTACGTATCGATCATGTATCGATGCCCGGTACGTGCTGCCCTCGGCAGCCAAGCGCGTATTCGACAATTATATTTAAAAAATCACTAATAATTTGGTTAACACAGTCAAAAAGTTTAATCTCTGCAATTGTTGGCTTGAATAAATTAAACTAAATTATCAGACCTTTGAAAGACAAGATACAGAACAACTATTTGAGCGGAGTTGTCTATAAAATATGCTGTCGGGACTGTGACGCTTCATATGTCGGTCAGACTAAGAGACAGTTGGAACCTGCATCAAGGAGTACCGTAACCAGCTTGGTAGAAATCAGAGGGACCTTTCTGTTGTGTCACAGCATCGGTTAGAGGAACATGAGTTTGATTGGGACAATATTTTAATTCTCGATCGTGAGAGATCTTATTTAAGGAGAAGCATTTCGAAGATGTTTTATATTAAGCGCCAAAACAACGGCATTAACTTACAGGAGGACACGGCGGGACTTAGTAATGATTACACGCCTGTTATTGAAGGACTTCCACGCTATTGATTTCGTTTCTTACTTTGGTTTTGTTTATGCCATCCCGATGCCTCATGATACTTCGTCATTGTAATTCTGGCGCCCGTCCGGATAAGAACGTTTAACGTTCTTTAGAATTAAGCGGAGAGATGGTGTCGTATATCTTGTCAATTTGACTGCTAGGTAACTCTTGCTATTCATTTTTTAAGGTATGGCTACGGTTTTTTGTTTTATTTATTTATTTTTACGGAATTAAAGTAACAGTCACGTTGAGGATACGAGATCCACACTCTCATAATCGGATAGCGGAATTTTACCACTTACGACTGCTACATTTCATTCGACCAGCGGAATTTCACTGCATTTGTTACTACTTGCGACCACTACATTGCACTCGACCATCTACATGTACTGAGGAGGGTCCAAATCAAGGACCGAAACGTCTATTATATATATTTAATTTAAGTCGTTATATTTTATTATTGTCGCCCGACAATCGTCGCGTATGAGCTCTCATTTGCCTTACTTTGTTTATTTGTCTAAGGCATCTTCTTGAACACCGCAAAAGGGGTGAATGGTGCATTCCGTTTATCATGCGTAAGGGTGCCTTCCGACGCGTGTATTTGCTCCTACTATTTTTCGTTGCTTGTCTGACGCTTAGAACTAACTCTGTGCGAGAGAAGAAATGGAACAAATCAGTTTTAGAGACGCAAGAATTCTTCTAGTGATTTAAAGTGTAGTTTATCGTGCGTAAGGGTGCCTTCCGACGCGTGTATTCGCTCCTACTATTTTTCGTTGCTTGTCTGACGCTTAGAACTAACTCTGTGCGAGAGAGGAAATGGAACAAATCAGTTGTAGAGACGCAAGAATTCTTTTAGTGATCTGAAGGGTAGTTTATCGTGCATAAAGGTGCCTTCCGACGCGTGTATTCGCTCCTACTATTTTTCGTTGCTTGTCTAACGCTTAGAACTAACTCTGTGCGAGAAGAGAAATGGAACGAATCAGTTTTAGAAACGCAAGAATTCTTTTAGTGATCTGAAGGGTAGTTTATCGTGCATAAAGGTGCCTTCCGACGCGTGTATTCGCTCCTACTATTTTTCGTTGCTTGTCTAACGCTTAGAACTAACTCTGTGCGAGAAGAGAAATGGAACGAATCAGTTTTAGAAACGCAAGAATTCTTTTAGTGATCTGAAGGGTAGTTTATCGTGTCTAAGGGTGCCTTCCGACGCGTGTATTCGCTCCTACTATTTTTCGTTGCTTGTCTGACGCTTAGAACTAACTCTATGCAAGAGAGGAAATGAAACAAATCGGCTTTAGAGACGTAAGAATTTTTTTAGTGGTCTGAAGGGTAGTTTATCGTGCGTAAGGGTGCCTTTCGACGCGTGTATTCGTTTCTACTATTTTTCGTTGCTTGTTTGACGCTTAAAACTAACTCTGTGCGAGAGGAGAAATGTGGAACAAATCCGTTTTAGAAACGCAAGAATTCTTTTAGTGATCTGAAGGGTAGTTTATCATGTCTAAGGGTGCCTTCCGACGCGTGTATTTGCTCTTACTATTTTTTGTTGTCTGTCTGACGCTTAGAACTAACTCTATGCGAAAGAGGAAATGGAACAAATCGGCTTTAGAGACGCAAGAATTTTTTTGTTGGTCTGAAGGGCAGTTTATCGTGTGTAAGGGTGCCTTCCGGCGCGTGTATTCGCTCCTACTATTTTTTGTTGCTTGTCTGACGCTTAGAACTAACTCTATGCGAGAGGGAAAATGGAACAAATCGATTTTAAAAAATTGCTCCAGGAACGTTCCAAACTTCAACCAGCTTTTTACTTTTACATTTTGACCCAGAGTACGGAGACCCTGTTTTTTTTTTTCGAAATTTTGCACATTTTTCTCCCGACTACTGCCAACCTTTAGTTGGCGAAGACGAGGGAGTATGCGTTTCACCGGAGCCGAACCTTTGTTATTATTTGCTTAGTCAATAAAAAAGTAATCTTTCAAGGCTACTTGTTTGAAACTATTACATTTGATTCTCATGTTTACGCATATCTAGTTGAGAAAACTAATCGTCAGCATTTCGTATCCTATGACTCACTCGTGTTTGTACATCCTAACACCATTTCCATTTTGCGACCTTCTGGGCATTTTTACATTACAGTGCGAAATACCGTAGATTAAATCTATATTATTTTTTTTAAATTAATGTTTGGTACACTAAATGTGTCGCATATTTATGTGCTGTCTCTTTCGATGAAAACACGTGTGCGCGACGTGCGTTCCTCCGTGACGCTTGTCTCGCGGATGTTCGGGCGCGCTCGGTATCAATCGTCTATTCGAGCGCGCTGCGTGCCGGTCCGATCTTGTTCCCCTCCGCGCGCGCTCGCCCCCTTCGATAGCTCTGAGAGACTCAAGGCGTAACATCGCGGCGAGTCCGATATTTTTTCGTACGTGCGTTATACAAAAAATCTGTTACGCGTTTCGTGAACTGTATCAGCGGAATCGGCTGACTGCGGTTTTTTCAATAAAGGAAGTGAAAGGAAAAGCAGTTTTCTTGATCACGTTCTTACGAAGCAATCTTTCCGTGAGACGCACGTGGAGGGCACATGCCCGCATTCTACAATTAATAAACCAATGTCTCATTATCAGGTATATACTTGTACTTGATCAAAATGTTATAATATGCATAAAATATAATTAATACCAGATATTAACCAGATGGGATATAAAGCAGATATACTAGAAAAAATAAAAAATTCTGCAAATGTGTCTATAATCGAAATGAGGGTATCAATATAAAGAATTTGTAGTGAACAGCAAATTAGAAATTCTAGCAAAAAAGGTATTATTATATTTACTGTACTGTCTATATATTAATTGTACTTCTCTCATTGTTCACGATTTTTGGTAGCGCGAGGCAGGGAGTCGTCGCTGGTTTCGAACGCCGCAGATCATTTTCGAACGTCTTCTTTGTTACTTGACTTTGCCCATATATGGGCATTTAGCTGATTCTCATTAGTTATTGACTAAAAGGTGTTGTTTGGCTCTAAAGCCTTGTGTACACGATGCTAGAAATCGATCCAAGTCCTCGAATAGAAGTAGTTGTACTTTGATGATTCTAGATAGCGTTATAGTAAAAAAATGTGTGGTCGAGAGCCGAGTATAAGCCTAGGCCCGTGGAATATATATATATATATATATATATATATATATATATATATATATATATATATATATATATATATATATATATACTCATGAGTACTGCATGGTCAGTACTGTGTCTGTCAGTGCTTACAGTACTGGCAGTACTACAAGCAATAATAATCATTAGTACTTCAAAGTATTGAAGTGGTCAGTACTTTATCAGATTAATATTTGGAGTACTATCATGATTGTACTGCCAGTACTGTAAGAAACTAATAGGCACATTACTGACCATTCTGCAATATTCATGAGTATTAACATACTAATACTATTAATACTACGAGTACTGATCACTCAGTACTGAATACTGATGCTAGTACTACTTTTTTGTAACGTATCTTGTAAAAATACTAAATTAATAAAATACTAAATTAACACTAAACTATCAATATGACGTTATTCTGATATCATCTTGACTTTTTGTTTTACTCGGAAAGTACTGCGTAAGTAAGGGAGAGTGGGCTCCCTTGAGCCACGGGGTCCAATGTGACAGTGCGAGTTTTCTGTATTAACGTTCTGCAAAATAGTGACGGTGGGTATGAAAACTTTCGTTTTCAAAACATATAACTTCCATCAAAAAATTATGCCGAAATAAGCATATACTTTCCTCCCCGCCGGGTTCCTACCTTGCCGAAGCTTCGGGGAGGGCGTGCGTGGCTCGCGGGACGCGGGGGACCGCGGGATCGCTCGGCGGACCCGGCGTTCTCGGGGGCTGCGGGCGGCCGATCTGAGGCGGGTGGGGGGGCTTAAGGGCGCGCACGGGGATCACCCGCTCAGGGGTGTAGCCGGGCGCGCCCGACCAAAAGGAACCCCCCAAGCCAAGGTGTGAGCAACCGTGCTGATGGCTGCGTGGCGCAGGGGGTGCTGCGTCGCAAACGGTGCCTCCCGGAAACCGGGCGACCTCCGGGAGTAACTCCTTCGGGGGTAGCCAAGCCCCGGGCATTCGCGGCTCTGCCTGGGTGATAACG
Source organism: Temnothorax ravouxi (assembly GCA_030770255.1). Lineage (NCBI taxonomy): Eukaryota > Metazoa > Arthropoda > Insecta > Hymenoptera > Formicidae > Temnothorax > Temnothorax ravouxi. The sequence continues at coordinate 28,390 of JASTWP010002792.1, forward strand.
CGCGACCGCGGTACTCGTGGGATTCAAATGAACACAACAAAAACAATAATGAGTATGAGGAGGTCCTCCAGGGAGTAGCCACCTTAGTAGGTAGCGAACGACCTGAGGAAACTAGACCGGACAGCTTGGGGAAGGAGCCGGACAAGGCCCAACCACAAGCTGGTAAAAGCCGGATAAAGTATAGCGGGGCGGCCACGTCGTCGCTATAAGAAACAGAAGCAGATGGAGGGGAAGAGCAGCACCGAAAAACCTGCTCCCGAATCAAACACTGCTTCCTGTAGGCAATGCCAGGGACGGGGGAGCGAGCTTCCACTGGGACGTACAAGCGAACCAGATCTGAACAGAGCACACCCAGTCCCGGTACTGCACAAGTGGGCAAAAGGTCTAATATCGCTGTAGATCAGAAGACCTTTGCCCAAGTAACATCCGGCCTAGCAAGGGTGGCCATGGTTCCCATGGAATATCCCGAGCGAAAGCTGGACGATAAAGAAGCTGTGCTTTTGAGGGATAAGGTGAAGGAGGCTATCCTTGGCATTGCGAAGGATACCAAAGCCCCCACCTTCAAGGGCACAGCAGATAGGGACGGTGCAGTTCATTTTTAACTGCACCGATGCAGAAACCGAAGGGTGGCTGCGAAGCCTAACTTCGGTTTTAGAGATAAATGGGGTCCGGCTGCGTGCAGTGCAGCTCGATGAACTGCCTAGGCGTCATCGGGTTGTGGTGCACGTGGAGGACCCTAGAATGCCTGTCAAGGAAGCAATAGAGCTACTTGACAGGCAGAATAAGGGTCTCCAAGCCGCGGACTGGGTGGTCGCGAGGGGCAGCGAAAGTAGGGATGCTACGAGCACCCACTTCGCTGCCCTTATTGGGGAGGGAGCGTTGAGTGCTCTTAAAGCGCTCAACCTTAAACCCTTCTGTGGTCTCGGACAGGCGACAGTTAGGTTGCCTGGAGGGGACCGCAGGGGGGAGTTAGGAAGGAAGGAGGATAGGCCGGAAACTGTCTAATCAATGGCGGGCTCCAATATCCCCTTCACTCAAATCAACTTGCATCACAGCAAAAGCGCCTCGGCGGTTCTAGCCAGGTGCGCGGCTGTGATGCACACAAAGCACTTATTCCTCATCCAAGAGCCGTGGCTCGTCAAGGGACACATTAAGGGCCTTGGAGGTTGTGGTAATTTGTTTAAAGCAGACAACGCAGAAAGACCAAGAGCCTGTATTGTAGCGAAAGGTCTGGATGCCTGTCTATTACCACAATTCAGCGACGGCGACCTAGTGGCTGTAAGGCTGAAACTTAAAACACACGATGGAGGGGTCAGGGACCTGATAGTGGGGTCTGTTTACATGCCCTACGATTCGGAGGAACTACCCCCCCAAAGAAACATGATAGAGCTAGTAACTTATGCGAAGGAAAGGGGGCTAGAACTTCTCTTGGGCTGCGATGCGAACTCACACCATTTGGTGTGGGGAAGCTCCGACATAAACCCGAGAGGGGAAAGCTTACTTAACTTCATCATGAACACTAACTTGCAAATTTTAAATAGAGGAACAGAACCCACTTTCCTGGACTCTAGAAGACAGGAAGTGATAGACATTACGTTGTGCACAAGGGGTGCGGTGGATCTGGTGGCGGGATGGAGGGTCTCAAATGAACCTTCAGGGTCCGACCACAGACAGATCCGCTTCGACCTTGTAAACTTACAGAAAGAGGAACAGTGGGGGAGAAACCCCAGGAAAACAGACTGGAAGGGCTTTAGAGCCGACTTGGTCAGTCGGCTAAAAAATGCGCCGACCAGATTCCATACAAAGGAGGACCTGGAGATCGCAGCGAGCTTCGTAAGCGATGCTATCAGGGAATCCTTTGAACTGAATTGCCCATTGAGGCCGAGAAGTGCCTCGGCCGGTGCCTCATGGTGGAATGAAGAGCTATCGAGGCTCAGGGCCGAGGTAAGAAGGCTTTTCAATAAGGCTAAAAATGTAAATACGTTGGAGGCCTGGGAAAAGCACAAGGCTGCCCAGCGAGACTACAAAAAGGCGATAGTTAGCGCCAAAAGAACGGGGTGGAGGAACTACTGCGAGAGGATTGAGAGTGCTCCGGAAGCATCCAGACTCTGCAGGATCCTTTGCAAAGAGAGTGACCCACAGTGGAGCTGTCTCAAGCTCCCCAATGGAGAATTCACAGAAACAACTGAGGAGACTCTGAATCATCTCATGGAGGTCCACTTCCCGGGATTTCAGAAGTCCCCTTCAGCTACGGAGAACCAACGACAACCTTATAGGGCTGTCTATAAGCCCAAAGCTTGGGCGCTGGCAGCAAAGGTAGGTTTATTCCACAGGCGGTGGAGTGGGCGGTTCGCTCCTTTGAGCCCTATAAGGCTCCGGGACCGGACGGCATACTCCCTCTGCTTCTACAGGAAGGACTCGAAGAGCTGGTAGGCCCATTGACTAAAATCTTTAGGGCAAGCATAGCTCTGAGACATGTCCCGCAAGCATGGAGAGCCACTAGAGTGGTCTTCATACCTAAGCCTGGCAGAAATGGACACATTAAAGCCAAGGATTATAGACCTATCAGTTTAACCTCTTTTTTGTTAAAGACGCTGGAGAGGCTAATTGATAGGTTTCTCAAGGATGGACCATTAGCGGACCACCCTCTAGCCAGTGCTCAGTACGCCTACAGGGAGGGCAGGTCTACGGAAACTGCCCTACATCACCTGATAGGCAGGATAGAGACGCAGCTGGAAGCGAAAGGATACGCTATTGGAACCTTCTTGGACATCGAAGGAGCGTTTGATAGCACCTCGAACAAAGCCATTAAGGAAGCACTGATTGCACATGGGGTCCCGGAACCGCTAGTAGACTGGGTGGAAGATATGCTGGCGGGGAGGAACCTAACAGTCACGCAAAGTAATATTAGTATCACCTGGTAAACCGAGCAAGGGGTGCCCGCAGGGTGGGGTTCTGTCCCCTCTGTTGTGGTGCCTCGTAGTCAATGACCTTCTGGTGAAAACTACAAAAGAAGGGGTTCCTGACCTGTGGCTATGCGGATGACGTAGCCATAGTGATCACAGGATCCTTCTTAGATACCCTAAGGGACCGCATGAACGTTGCCTTAAAGATCGTCCAAAAATGGTGTGAGGACCAAGGAATTGATGGTTAATCCATCAAAAACCAACATAATGGTCTTCACCAGGAAATACAAACTAGAACCCATTGAGCCTCTTAAGCTCTGGGGGAAGGTAATCCCCTTCACAACCTCAGTTAAATACTTGGGACTATATATAGATACCAAACTTAACTGGAAGGTACACCTTGCAGAGAGCAGGAAAAAATTCTACTCATGTATGTGGATGTGTAGAAGAGCCATGGGAAAGTCTTGGGGCATCAAAGCCCCCATAGCACTATGGTTGTACAAAGCGGTACTGTTACCGAGACTACTTTATGCATCTGTGATCTGGTGGCCCAAGACAGAGAAAGTGGAGACAAAGAACCTTCTGAAAAGCCTACAAGGGAGCTACCTAAGGGCTGCAGTAGGGGCTATGAGGACTACCCTCACAGAGGCGCTAGAAATTGCACTCTGTGTGCCTCCACTGGACCTTGGCCGTGGTAAATTCAGCAAGGAACACAGCATACAGACTAAGGATGTCAGGGAGAATGGAGAAACACAGGATTGGGACATACAAGGCTCGACCTGTTCCAGAAACAGCCCTTTCACTTTAAAACAAGATAGAATTCTCAAAAAATACCAGTTGGTAAAGCACTTCAAGACACGAATACCAACTAGAAAAGATTGGTCTGACCTGAGGGGAGTCGGGGATCCCAATGTGGACCTATGGTTCACTGATGGGTCAGGCATTAATGATTGCTTCGGGGCAGGATTCTATGGGCCGAAGGAGAACCACAGGGAGAGTATTCCTATGGGAAGCCACTCAACTGTCTTTACAGCTGAGATACTGGCTATCCTAAAGTGCACGGAATATCTGCTAAACAAAGATACGAAGGGAAAAAAGATAAGCATCTGCTCGGATAGTAGAGCAGCCATACAAGCACTGGCAAAAACAACTACTGAATCAGCATTGGTTTGGGATTGTATGCTAGCATTAGAAAGACTAAGCGGACTTAATAAGGTCACGTTAGTATGGGTGCCTGGGCATCAAGGAATACCTGGGAACGAAACCGCAGACATGCTGGCCAAGAAGGGAGCTAGTGAAGCACCAATTGACCAGGAGGAGACGGGAATACCCTTTGCAGTAGGCAAAGAATTCATCAAGGGTCGCCTAAAAAGGGAACACCTGGCTAGGTGGGAGAAGCTAAAAACCTGCCGCCAGGCCAAGACCTTTGATGAAAGACAGCAGACCAGGTAGGGCTAAAGAACTACTGGCACTGAGTAAACAGAAACTGAGAATGGCGTTGGGACTGCTCACTGGTCACTCCGCCTTACTTAGAGCACACCTTTATAGTCTCGGGCTTGCGGAGCAAAAGGCATGTCGCCTTTGCGGAGACGAGAAAGAAGACAACGTACATATAATATGCCAATGCCCGGCATTTGTATGTAAGAGATACAAAATCTGGGGGTGTATGTTCTTAACCCCCCAGGATCTAGAAAATGCTAGGGTTACAGATCTGATAAACCTGGTACAGGGTTCAAGACTGTATCTTGAGACCTAGCAAAAAAACGAGTGGGGAGGCACAAAGGATCAGCTAGATCTAGTGGCCGACAGGGACCCTTAGGGGTACCTCCCACTTCTGTACTACTACTACTACTACTACTACTAAGCATATACTTTAGTTAAAGGCAGATATGTAATTGGAGCATTGCAAAGTAAATTTTTACTTGTCATAACCCGGGAAAAAAAAACTTTTTATTTATTCATATTAGTTTATATTAGTTTATATTAGTAGGTATATGATTATATATGATCATATAAAAATGGAAAATATAATCTTAAATAATATTATATGGCCATATATGAGAGTATATAATTATATATGGCCATATATGAGCATATATGATTATATACTCGGGAAAAAATACCTTTTACTTGTTCATATTAGTAGATATATAATTATATATCTTTTAGATATATAATTATATCTTTTTATGACTATTTCTAATTTGTATTTATTTATTGTATTACATCGCGTTGTTCATATATTTCAGACGGCACTTGATAAGGGCTCTAACCGTGAGCCGAAACGTTGTGCGCTTATGTATAGTTTTAGCCTGGTAGTCAAGTAATAAAAAAATTAAATAATAATTAAGTAATTTTTAACTCGACTTAACTGGCAATATATAACGTCTTTTCGATATGAACGTAGAAACACCGTGAGCCAACTTGGTTTGTCGGATTCACACAGCACTTTTTCCGGATCGTATCGAGACATTATTAATTTCGACCAAAGATTTTGGTCAGTTGATGTAATTTCTAAGTTAAATAGTTTAATTTTTTTATTGCGAAAAAAAATGTTACCCCAGCCAGGGTTTGAACCTGGAACCTCCCGTATACCGTGCGGGTGTCGTACCAATTCGACCACTGGGGCTGTGGTAACATTCTTATCGCAATAACAACTATGAGATGGAGCACCTATTAATAGGTCGAAGGTGTATAATAAACAGAAGTGATAATTTCTTACGCCAGTGTATAGAATAATAATTAAGTAATTTTTAACTCGACTTAACTGGCAATATATAACGTCTTTTCGATATGAACGTAGAAACACCGTGAGCCAACTTGGTTTGTCGGATTCCACACAGCACTTTTTCCGGATCGTATCGAGACATTATTACATTAATACATTTAATTATGACATTAATGTCTCGATACGATCCGGAAAAAGTGCTGTGTGAATCCGACAAACCAAGTTGGCTCACGGTGTTTCTCGGTTTATATCGAAAAGACGTTATATATTGCCAGTTAAGTCGAGTTAAAAATTACTTAATTATTATTCTATACACTGGCGTAAGAAATTATCACTTCTGTTTATTATACACCTTCGACCTATTAAGGTGGTTCTAGCATTTAGGTCAAAATCAGATAGCCCGGAAAATATGGTATTAAATGAAAGGTTAACGTTCCTAGAGTGTGTCTGAAAAATTTCGAATTTTTTTACCGCTTGGTTCCGGAGGTATATGTCCGTAAACTTTGCTAATTTTACATTATGATAATAGGAAAAGGGGGGTCAAATCGCACATTCATGGAATACGTTCATACTTCTCGAGTAGATGAACGAATAAAAAACTGTTTAATCGATGCAATAAACATTTCTAAAGATACTGACGCGACACCAAATTGATTGACCTTACCGTATATAAATAAAGCGAAATTTTCGACAAACTTTCAGCAACTTTCGACACGACACGAGAGTCATGGCGGCCGTCTTGAGTGGCTGCTTGGCAACGTCGCACGCGTCAGCTGACTCACAAGTCGCGTGTCCTACCATTCTCCCAGCGTTGAATGGAGGTTATAAGGATAACATATCTTTTTCGGCAGTTGTATGAATATATTCACTATCGCGGAATTGTAGAAATTGTGACGTATATTTTTTCTATTTTTATATATTTTATTCTTTACCGGCGTGATCATATTTATAGTCATATCTATATGCACTAATTGAAACACTGAAAGTTTGGTTATGACAATACACTGACAAGCGGCAGGCGCTCCGGCGGCTGAATCGTGACGTTGCCAAATATAAGGTTTCAACTCTAGTCAAATTTGTGACTTTGCTCTGATATTTTCAGTTTATAGCAACGGTTAAATGAGAAAACACCTTACGGAATAATTAATTTAAATGTATGCTGATTTTTACATACTAAATCATTCATATTTGTCACTAGTAACAATAGTTGTTTTTGTGACTTCAAATTCCTGCTAGAACCACCTTAATGGTGCTCCATCTCATAGTTGTTATTGCGATAGGAATGTTACCACAGCCCTCAGTGGTCGAATTGGTACGACACCCGCACGGTATACGGGAGGTTCCAGGTTCAAACCCTGGCTGGGGTAACATTTTTTTCGCAATAAAAAATTAAACTATTTAACTTAGAAATTACATCAACTGACCAAAATCTTTGGTCGAAATTAATAATGTCTCGATACGATCCGGAAAAAGTGCTGTGTGAATCCGACAAACCAAGTTGGCTCACGGTGTTTCTACGTTCATATCGAAAAGACGTTATATATTGCCAGTTAAGTCGAGTTAAAAATTACTTAATTATTATTCTATACACTGGCGTAAGAAATTATCACTTCAAAAAAATTGAATTTGTTTTAATCGCTGGCGGATAAAAGTTTTTTTATATATATAATTATATATGGTCATATAAGAAATAGAAATATAATCTTGAACAATATTATATGGCTAAACCTCTTTAAGTATAATTTTTATATAGTCATATATGGTTTTATATACTAGTATATTATCATGTTGTGATTATGTAAAAGTATATTTATAAGGTTAAAGATAACACAGGCCCACAAATAAAAAAAGTGGTCTGTACTTTTGACCAGACACACCTATCTTTATGTATTTCGCGCTGAATCCAAATCTGAAATCCGTTTAGCCCAAACACCCTCAAAATTTTCGAGTAAATCGCAAAAAATAGCTAAAATTGCGAAAAATCACGTTAACGAATGCGAGAAAATTCTGAAAAATTTTTTCTGACCTGGATCAAGTGTGTTTCTTTTGTATTTTAATGCGTTGATTCCGAATCTGAAGTTTGTTGAGCTCCATTACTAAAAAATTTGGCAAAATCACAAATAAAAAAAAACTGAAAATCTTGAATAGTAAAAAAGTCCAGAAAAAAATGTCATGGATATGAATTACTTCAGAACAAATTGTACGGAATCAGGTTTACTTTGATGTTCTTCTTATACTGTTCTTCTCTTGTAGCGAACTCTTTTCTCTTCGAATGACCTATGCAGTAGGTTTCTCTTTCTCTTTCTTCCCATTCTGATTCGTTTCTCTCTTTAGTGTCCAACAGTAATCTGCCATCATGTTGATATCCCATC
>JASTWP010002793.1:0-36390 GCA_030770255.1 Temnothorax ravouxi
ATGTCCATAGTTACATCTAACACACTTCGCAAAACGTTGATTGAGGGATACCGCACATTCAGTTCATGTCGGGCATATCCCATGTACCAGAGGATAGATGCTACATGGGCGCACGTCCCTAAGGTCCTAGCTCCGGCTTTACAGGTGCAGTAATAACCAAAAATAGGATCCTCTCTGTTATCAACGTCGAAGTTGTTGCAGTCATATTCTTCGTTAAATGCAATCCACGATTGATGTTGCGCAGCATTTCTGAGTCGAGAAGAAACCCTTATCCTCATAAAACCTGGTTTATTAATATTTTAGTCATGTTCAAGAACCCGCTCTTCTTCTTTTTCTTCGTCTTCTTGTCCAGTTGTCAACGAAATATCCTGGATGTATGCTGGTGATAGATTAACTTGGTATGTTCCGTAGGTTAATTCTCGCAAGTAAGGTAAATGTCCCTATTCCCGACCCCTATAAGGCCGACCCAACAAAAGAATGGCGTTGTCAAGCGTGACAAAAACAAATTCGATAAAGAGTTTCATACTGGTGAAAAGCTTCATCCATGCACTTTCCAAAAATCGTAGACTCAATCCATTCCGTCAAGTATTTTTCTAGATAGAGAAGAATAAAGGCGTTCCGCCTTTACTCTTGCTTTCACGACATTGACTTCTCGAGTTTGATATAACATTTTTTCAGCTAAATCAATATTTGCGTGCGGCATTGTAATCGGTCCGTAATATTTATTTGTAATAGCTCCGGCAATGCGGAGAAAAGCATTCAAATTCGGAATATGAGATGTGCGTACGGTGTTTGCGAAGAACTTAAATATATTTTTTAGATGGCCATTTCGTGCTTCCACTATCCATCTCGTTTTCGTCACAATACGTGCCTCATTTGCCTTTTCAGTTGTGAATTGATTCTGATTAGGCCCGAGAAGGGGTGGCATTCTCGGGTCAATGCCAAGTCTCTGCAGGGTTGGGATAGCATCTCGGTACCCACGATCAAAAATAAAGATGTCTTGTGGTTGAAACCAATCTCGCATTCCTTCAAAATCTGAATAACTCATTCAAGAGAATCCTGGCATCATATTTGCTGCATTGAAGTAGGTCTAATACAAATAACCGTCTGGAGCCACAAACATAGAAGGTTTGACCAAATGTTTGCTTTTATGGACGCAGTATGATTGGCGCAATACTTTAAAACACGAACTCTTCTCAATGTCTAAATAAGTACAGTCATTATAGACGATTACTTTTGGATTTTGTGGTGTTCCGTTATACAAACGGTTGGAGAAAGCTGTTACATGCCTTTCTATGTAATCGTCTCTTGTGATGGCTCCAAAACCTATATTTTCACCAACAAAGCGTGCCATCAGAGATTGTCTAACCGTACATATCGCAAGGCTTGCAGCTTGTCTAGAAGTATAATGAAATATCACACATAAGAATTCGTCACTAAGGCCTTGTCGCAACTTGCAAAGAAAACATAAAAGATCTTTCTTAGCTCACATAACGATATCCTTCCGGTACTGGAACAGGATCACAGTAAGAGAAAAGATCAATAAAGTGTTCCTTAGAAATAGGACAAATTGCCCTGAACTCCTCATCTGTCAAACCATTTTCGTCTTCATATCTACGCTGAGTCGTATGAGTTATTTCTCCACGTAGTGCTCCTAAAAATGCCTGTAATTCTTGTCCCTTCAATATATATGGTCTATTAATGTATCTTAGACCTTCTACAATACCCTCTAGCAAAAAACCCCTGTCATCTAGATGATGATGGCAACATACGTACCTGATTGGAACGTAAATATTCCTCTTCACGAAGATGTTAACTCTACATCCTAATGTCAATCTGTGTATGTCATTACAATTATTACACTACGAGACAAGTTTTAGAAGAGGTCTGAGATATAATGTTTAGTCGCAAACACTGTGGATCATTTTGTAGAATCTGTATTTCTCGGTGTATGCTTATATTACAATTTTTACATATCCGAGTGTCAGGGGTAATATCAGCTGGGAGTCTACCAGCTTCGTCACGTCTCATTACCGCAATTTCTCGAGTGAGTGCTTTTTCCTCGCCTGTCAGCAGTACCGTTTTTCGTGATACTAATGTATTATTGCAGATATAACACGGTATCTGGACTCTAAAAACCATATTAGTAGAAATCCCTGAAAGCGACTGTTATTGTGTGATGATGTGATGATTTTGCAAATGATATAACTAAATAAGGACTATAAGATGAATGTGTAGGAATGTTCAAAGACAGAGGAGTGGTCTGGCTGGCTCTGGAGGAAAAAAGTATATATTTAATTTAATTCATATAAGCTGTAGGAAATCTTCGATTTACAGCGAAGAGGAAGTGAGAGACGCTGCGGCTAAGCTCTGAAAAAGGACTGTAAAAATAGCTCTCAAAAAACTGGTTGTTTAAAAAGCTTTAAAAAAGAAGCATTCGAAATGTTCTGCAAGAACTCGAATATATGTGCGTTTATAATCTGCTACCTCGGTCCTTCTTAATACCGTAGGTTTGTTAATTCTGTAGCGTGAGACCAGCGCAGTGGTCTTAGCCCTCTAGCGCAGACCTGTCTAATGCGTAAATAAGAACGATATACGATGCCGCGTTTTTAGGCTGTGAGCGCTATAGTGGGGGAAGCCTATAGCTGTAAGAGTGGGATCGGGGGCTCTTTCGCTCTTTGTCCGCTACAGCAGACCTGTCTAAAGCCGGTCTACATAGGCCGCAGTTTGCAAAACGCAAGACACACGCACAGTCTCCATGTCAATCTAACCTCTTTGTGTATAGAGGTTAGATTGACATGTAGACTGTGCGTGTGTCTTGCGTTTTGCGAACTGCGGCCTACGTAGACCGGGCTTAACCCTTAACCGGAACGCGGGGTGTCAAACACCCCAAAACAAATTTCGTCAAGTTTAAACATCTTTCTCGGTCGGATAATCTATGAATTTCGCTTCCAAACACAATTCGAATCTGATAAAATTGATACCTTTACATGGGATGTTGAACACCCCAAGAGCAGGAATTTTTTTGAAGCTTCAAAACTAAAAATTTTATAGTTTAGGCTAATGGGTATCATTTTCCAGTGTTTAATGTATGTACTTGATTTTTTTCAAGCCTATTGGAGCCTCCATTTTGCCGTACCCAACGTTCAAAGTATGTGGGGTGTACAACACCCCGTGTGCAGATAACGTTCGATCGCGGACGTGTGCCAGTTAAGGGTTAACCGCCAGGAGCGAAGTGTGTTAGATGTAACTATGGACATTGACCTGATCGAGATAATTGAACCTTTCCTTGCAAACGATCAAAAATATTTTAATATCATGTGTATAACAAGTAGTAGGTAGATAAAATATTAAAGATCTTTGCTGTACTGTTATCTGCAGTATTAGAGGTATTAGACACACACACACACACAAACACACACAAACACACACAAACACACACAAACACACTGCAGCCGACGGCTGCAATCGTGCCGACTCCCGCGATGCGGTAGGAGGGGCCGATCGTGATGGACGATCGTATCCTCTCGCAGCCTCTGATTCCGCCAAGGAAGACGACGGCGGCGACGGGGAAGAGGCCCGTCGCACAACCACCGGAGGTAACGACCAACCGCCCGAAGCAGGAGGATCCGGGGCAAATGAGAAGGATCTATGTGGCGCTACAAGACGCGGCAATATTGTCGTGTCAATTCCCGAACAGAAACGCTTAATTAGTGTTAAGTGTGTGCGTGTAGATATATAGTTAGCTAATAAGTTATATTTCTTTTGTTATGATTTACTAAGCTCCAAAGCACAGATATCCATAGTCAATAATCATGGTGATACATTTGTTTATTACATACGATCCAACAAAAAGGTTACGGGCCACACAAAACCCGACTTTTGTTTATGAATTTATAGTGTTTTTTTTTTGTGGTTTGTTCTTTTGGTCAAAGGATCCGATTAAAAGGTTCAAGTATAAAGATTTTCTTTTCTCTCCTTGTTTCAAGCGTTATTTTAGTTACACGGAAAAAGGTCCCATGGAATTTAAAAACTAATCGATTGCGGTACAGATTAACAAAAAATCATCACCGGTAATATAAAATCATGTAGAAATTTGTTACATTCAGTTGTAACGCGGGAAACCGTTACAACGCGAACGACTGAAAACCTCATGCGGTAAGCGGTGCAAAACGGCCTTAAGACCATGTCGCGCGAGGCAAAGTTAAAGGCGCGCCGACAGTGCGAGGAAAAGGCAAGGAATCAAAACTCAGGTGTGGACCACGAAAGAGGGATTACATTGTCGGTTAACCGTTCCTTGCGACCGCTCTCCCCACGGTCGGTCGTGCGAATGCGAGGATCGCCACACGTGGTCCTCGAAAGAGTAACGGTGCCAGCGGGCACAGCACGCGCGGGCGAGATCGCGACGCCTCCGGAGGACGAGCGCGTCCCGGGGACACCCGACGCGTCGGTGATAGGGGCGCCGGGACTCGACACAGGGTCGGACTATATCGGGAGCCCAGGGATACCGATCCAGCCCCCGATATTCTGGATTCCCGTGCCAGAGGGTGACATTGAGCCACCCTCCGACGAATTTTTTAGCCCGTCGAGCGGCGAAGCCGACGAGGACTAAAAAGGAGGACGGACGAGGCGCGCGGGGCGCAACACATAGATTAAGTTAGATAATAAGAACAATAAAGTTACCCTTTAGGAAATAAGATAGCTCATAAGACCGTCGCGCTGCGATACATGATTTTTCAGTTATTTTTCTTTCCGTTACGGGATATAGTTTAGTTTGCTTTATAAGCCCGCGAACAATCAAGTTAAGTTGCAAATACAAGTCCGCGAAAAGCCAATTTTCTTTTTCTTTCGACGCGAAGCGACGCATTAAATCAAACAGACACGCGGCAAACGAAACGCGGCAATCTCCAGGAATAAAGGTCACCAACGGCCTTCCCAGGACCTGGGACACACAGCTACCAGGTCGGCGTCATGGTACGATCAACGACCCCCTAGTTCCCGAAAGGGACACCTTCCACAGGAAACGGGGCCGATAACGAACTCCCTGACACCTGGGACACGCAGCCAGAGGGTCGGCGTCAACATCGGGACACGAGGTACCAAGTTCCCAACCAGAGCGTCTTCCACGGGAAGAACAGGTAGGGATCGCCTCCCCAACACCTGGGACACGCGACCATCGGGTCGGCGCCATCACCAGTCCAGGGGATCGCTAACTCCCCAGGGGAGCGTCACCCACGAGCACAAGGGTCGGAATCCAACTCCCCGACACCTGGGGCACGCTACCGTAAGGTCGGCGTCATCCGCAGTCCGCGGGATAACTAATTCCCAGACGGGGCAGCATCCGCGGGGAACAAGGGCAAAAACGGCTTGCCTGGTACCTGGGGCAAGCGCCTACGAGGTCGGCGCCGTCGCCAGAACACGCAGCCCGAAGATAGCTACGCAGACGCCTTCTACGAGGAGGAAGGCGACAAATCACCTCTCCCGAACGTGGGACGCGCGCCCATAAGGTCGGCGTCAAGGTCCGACGTCCGGAAACTAACCTGGACGACTTCTGCTGGAAGTCGCCCCGGATTCAGCATCGGGGCCACCAGAGAGCCGGTGCGCACAGGTCGGCGTCAACGGCGGACAACCTCCGACACGCCCGAAGACCTTCCACGGGGAAAAGGCCCGGAGATCACATCAGGGACATCCCCGGAGGGATGCGCACGGGTCGCCGTCGACGGCGCGCGCGAAATAAAAAAGATGAAAACCTGGTGCAGCGGCACCGAGAGGCGACATTGCGTAGAACGTACCGCGAGTGGAAATTTCCATCCGCGAGCACTGCGTAGGGCGTCACCGGGGAAGGGCGTGAACATCACGCAGCGCGCTATGGAATCGTAGCCAATAACAAGTTTTTGTCGAAAGAGAAAGTTGTGACGTCACGCCAATCGGCGAAAACAACCCGCGAGTGGGGGCAATATACCGCGGTGGGGAGCCAGCGCGAGCCGCGCCACTCTGGGCAGTCTCTCGGGTATAGCCGTGGCGAACAGACGTGTCTCACTCCGCGCTCGTATAGACGGTCTATACTTTACAACCGAGTACTCCCGCGTACTATCGCGTTAAATTATCTCGTTACTACAACAGCGAGAGGCACTTAGCTGCCAATACAATCGAGTGTTAGCAATAACGACAAGTTGAAATTCGGATACTTAGTTAATTTCGAGAAGTACGTATCGAGTATACTACAACCGCGGACATCGTGTTACGCGGCTACGACATATTGTACGGACAGTGTTAACCTTCGTATAAAACCACCGAATACTCCGACGTTAATTGTAAACGCGAACATTGTGAAATACAGAGTGATAATAATTGTGCGACTTATAGCGAATCGATTGTGACGCATAAGTACGGCGATTGTGAAACGGCTTGTAGTGCTGGAAGAATAAGCTACAATTAAAGAATTTATAATTCTTAATCAAGTCTCAATATTATTTACGTAATTACCCATACTCACCTGATACCTACCTTGTCCATCGGCGATGATCATGCGTGGTCCAACTGACAATCTGGTATGCGATGTAAAGCGAGGATCCAGGGAAGTCAAGCAGCAGCGGTGATCCATCCGGGGCAGGAGCTGAAACAGAGAAAGAGTATTAGTGCGTAATTAGTAATAATTAGGACGACATCTGGTGATCTGGTATGCGAGGTAAAGCGAGGATCCAGGGGAGCCAAAGCAGCATCGACGGTCCATCCTGGGCGTCCATCTGAAACATAAAATAGTTCGTTAGAACGGGATGCGAAGTCCTTAACCTTCTCGGTAGTTCAAGGTCAAACCGAGTGGCGACCGTGAAGCGGGAAACAATAAAGCGTCATCCGTGCCTCTCAAGTGACATCGTCCGGTCACATCCTATCCCCGAATAATGATTGTCAACACGATTAAGTGCGATCGAAGTAATAAGCGCGCGCGCGAGTCGTCCACCGCCGGAGGGATGAGACCCACGGGGAGGTGGTCAGCGATTTAGGCTAACTAACGGTCCGACTGGAGAAACAACGACGCAAACGCATTAGTGGCATCGCGTCTAACGAGAAATGACCATTGGTCAGCAAGCCGGACGCACAAATTCTGAGATCGCGATCCACGGTCAATATGTAAGAATTTGGACACCGTATAGATCGAGGAAGCGCGCGTAATGCTTACCGGGTGGCAACGAAGTAATAAGGGCGCGTGAATAAGGATAACGACGAGCCGCGATAGACGCAGCGGTGCTCAAGTGGACCAAGGGGCGAATCCTCCACCGTGGTATGCGGAACTCGCGAGGTATACATAATAGCGAATCGATCAAGGTGCGAAGGCATCAAGCGGCGTGCGTACACCGCACCAAGGGCGGTGGTATCGCGAGATAGGAGATAGTTCGTGAAAACTCGGACCACGATAGCGGTGGTCAACCACGTGACCCACCCACTGGGTCAATCGTGGGGTAATTCGAGGAAGGCCGCGATGGTCGAGCAAATAACGCGTTCTGATAAGGGCCGAAACGAAGAACCGCGCACGGACACTGCCGAGCTAACCATGGTCTCACAAGGCTAAGAACCAGCGGGCTTGGGGGAACGCGAGCGACCCAGGTGGACGGAGCACGTCGGGAAATGGCATCTCGCATGCTACTAATGCGAAACGATATGTGTAAGCGCAGGACTCTGGTTCCATCAGAAGGAAGCATAGGAATAATATTAAGAGTTAACGAGCGAGGCATAATTTGCGGAGAAACAGAGTGCTGCGTAGTGATAGACGAAGATTCCAGAAGAAATGTGGAAAGTTGTTGACGCGTACGAATAGATATCGGAATGTAGCGAAAAAAGAGACGTTTGAGAAAGTATGATTGATTTATTGTGTGCCAAACTGTGCGATTCCGAACAATAGCGATGGTATGCGGAAGCAACGAGCTCCACACGTGAACGCGCTACGTGGACGAGGCCCATTGGTAGTGCGGGGCGTGTCCACGCGAGAGTGGGGAAACCCAGAGGTGCCGGGTGGCCAAGCGGAATCCAGCGATCAAGGAATCGTCGAGCAATCGCCAAGGAGAACGGTCGATCCATTTCAAGTCGTCTGAGTTCGAATAGAGTTTTGCGATTAAGAGAGATACTCGGCGAGGACCATCCCGCGGTAGACGCGTTAATCCTTTACGACCCGCGAGTACGATCAAATGTATTATCTGAAAGTAGAGTAAAATAAATTATATTTTACCAGTTAACAAGAAATACAGCCCTTTCAAATCACTCGTAAGCGGTAAACCTTTTTTTTTTATACGTGAAGAAATCTACTACCGGTTTAACCTGACCGGTAGCCCCCTCTGGTGTTGAGGAGGGGGAAGACCCCCCGCCCTCCTTTTTTTTTTGTTTCCCGTAGGAAGAGGGGAAATGCCTCGCGCATCTTCTCGGGCCCCGGCACCCGAGGTATGTGGGGCTTGCACCCACCAAATCCCCTCTCCCTGAAACATAGCACGCTGGACAACAGTTGCGATACGCGGAAAACTACGAGGCATACATCACGTACCACAGCAGTCCTCACGCCGAGGCGACAGAAAAAACGTAATCAGACAAAGACCAACGGCAGGCACCAGTGGGGAGCGCACAGAGGTTCCCGGGGGAACAAGATCCTAGTCGAAAGACGGCACAAGTGTCGCCATTTGACCGCCTCGGAGGCCTCTCATGAGACTGCCATGCGGGCGATCATATCATTGAGAGGTCTCGTCATCGGCTGCGAGACCCTTCACCCGGGAAAAACGCACACTCCCGCGTAGAAACGTTCATGTACACGACATGCACGAACAAAACTAACAGGGACCCTCCATCCGGTTGGGGGGTTCCACATCACACAGGAAGCACGAGCCTATCTTGGGCCCGTCAAACACAATGGGTTTATGACCCATAACCAAAAGAAGATCCATTTTCGGATCTCCATCTCAGGCCAAGGTACACCTGGCAGTAGAAAGCTGCGCCCCTCCCCTAGGCCCCGCCAAGCGGGGCCCAGGGGAAAGGCGCAAAGGACATTTAAACAGAGTAACACCGCCACCAAGCCACGGAGACCCCCAGAGGGACGGCCAACCGCGCCCCGCAGCCACAACGAGGCTCATGGCACTCATTGCACCGCAATGGGGCCAGAGCCCCGAAAGCACAGCGGTGAGCGGCGAGTCCGCGGCCGACCATCCCCCAGGGAGCCCCGCAGCCAACAGAGACAGGTACTCCGAGACGGATTGTACCCTCGCAGGTGAACAGAGTATATAATGATCGCGAGAAAAACCGCGGCGCCCCGAGCGGCCCAAGGGAGCAACGGGCGCCGACCACCCCCGGGCCGCAGCTCCCCCCCCCCAGGGATCCGGGAGCGTCGCCGAGACGACGCACCGGACCCGAGGAGGGAACCAACCCAGAGGCCGGCTGGCGCCCCCCTCCCCCCCAGAGACGCCGAGACCAATCCGCGGGACGCACGCCACAGTTAAGCAAGTTATATCAACGCAGAGCGCAAGCGCTAACGCAAGTTACAATATTCCGCAGCCTAATATAGTTCGAGATTCAAGGTGGGAGATCATCTCCCGCTGCAGGATCCTGTTGTTGTTGTTGTCGGATTCTCTCATCCTCTTCTTTGCGTCGCATAACCCTCTCGGCAAAAGTCGAGAAGGCAGCCGAGGACTCACGGGAGTCACAAATAAGTCTGACAACGGTACTCAAGGATAAATCCTGACCAAGGACCGCCGTCAGCTCCCCGCGTTCGAACCCCCAAAAATTACATTCAGCAAGTGTATGTTCGGATATGTCTACGGCATTGTCACAATATCGACAAATCGGGGTTTCTACCTTCCCAATTCTGTGAATAAAGGCCCCGAAATAGCCGTGTCCAGTCATAAGTTGGGTAATTCTGAACGTGAGAAAGCCAGATCGTCGGTCAAGCCATGAGTCCAGGTTCGGTGCGATTGCCCCTCTCGTCCTTCTCCCAGATAAATTATCACGTTCAAGGTGCGTGGCCCACTCCCTCCTAAGGGCCAGCCATTCAACCGCTCGTTCCTCCGCCGGTGAGTCCGCGGTGTAGGTGCCGAGTTCCTTAAGTTCCTTGAGGCGGTAGTAGACCCGCTTCAGATATGCCGCATATAAGTGAACTGGCGGGATTCTCGCCAGAAGAGAGGCCGCCTCATATGAGACCGTTCTGTAGGCCATAACGGTTCGTTGAGCCGTGAGGCGAATTGCCCGTTGCAGGATCGCCAGCTTATTGCCAAATTTGGAAAGTTCATCGGACCAAATAGGAGCAGCGTATAGAATTATAGACATTATAACACTAAGATAAAGGCGCCGTTTGTTCTCTATAGGACCCCTTAGATTAGGGAGAATCCCACATAAAGCTCTGCCAACCTTATTAGCCTTCTCAGCTACGTATTTAAAATGAGTGTCAAAAGCCCATTTTTTATCTACGTACACTCCTAAATATTTCATAGAGTTCTTAATATTAATCCTAACTCCTTCAAATTCAAAGAAGAAGTTAGGGGGAGCGCGACCAAAAAACATGGCTTCCGATTTAGTCCATGACACACGAAGACCAAGAAAACGAATGTTTGTAAGTAAACTCTCCAGACACTCAATGACGAGTTCGCAGGCAGTATCAAAATCGTCAGAAACCACGACCAGCAAGGTATCATCGGCGTAGGAAATGAGATGGCAATCATTATAAAGCAGAGTCCTTAACACATAATCATACGCGAGGTTCCAAAGTAGAGGGCCCAGTACTGAGCCCTGTGGAACTCCTCTATTGACGCGCCTGGTGCGTCGTCCTTCACGTGTATTAAACCTAACTTTCCTGTCGGATAGGTAGGCGTCGATGATCCTACGGATATAGACAGGAAAGTTTTTTACTCGAAGAGCTCTTCTTATTCCAGGTAACTTCAGGGAATTGAACGCATTCTCGATATCTAAAGAAAAGGCGAGGGCGACTTTGCCATTTTCTCGGGCCTCAGTAACAATCCTTTTGAATAGATAAAGTGCATCTGTTGTTGAGTGCATCTTCCGAAATCCGAACTGATTGTTCGATAGATTGGCGGAGGGGTTATCGCCCATAAAATCATTCATTCTGTCGACAATAATCCGCTCAAAAGTTTTTCCAACCTCGTTGAGGAGGCATATAGGCCTTGCTTTTGGGACTTCGCCAAAGGGTGGTATTTCACCCTTGGGAATCAGTACCAGATCTGACATCTTCCAAGATGGTGGAAAGATACCGTGCTTTAGATATATGTTATAGCATTGAGTTAACCTTAATTTCATCGCTGGTGGAAGCTTTTTCAAAGCTGCGGCCTTGAGGCCATCAGGGCCAGGAGCTGTGCTCGAGTTCTTCTTAGCATCTATAGCCCTGACTACCTCCCTTACGGTGATCGGTGGGATATCCTCCTCAAAGTCGTCCAAATCGACGGGTCTCAAAGCATTGCCAGGCGGAAACAGATTGTCCAATAGTTGTCCTAGTATATCAGGTTCCAGGGTGCACGTAAGTTCCGGGGTGGATTTCCGAAGCCTATTAAGGACTATCCTATATGGGAGGCCCCATGGGTCATCATCAAGGGTTGTAATCAACTCTTGCCATGATTGCGTTTTTGCCCTTCGGATCTCAAGTTTAAGCTCTCGATTGGCAAGGATAAAAGCTATTCGTTTGCGTGTCAATTCCTCGGGTGGATCCCTATTCCGAGCCCTAGACCAAGTCCTTCTTGCCGCTATGGTTGTCCTCCTGAGTTGAGCTATCTCCTGACTCCACCAATATGTGCGGGGCCTGTTTCCGCAATCACGTACGCGAGGTACCGCTGATCTACATGCATTCGTAATACATAAGTGGATCCATTTGTCAGGTTTAAAGTTAGTCATATATTCCTCATCAGGAGGAGTAACTGCGCAGGTCCACTCAATCGCCTCCTGGTACATCTCGGTGTCCATGTTTCGAAAATTCCATCGTGGAGCTCGCCTAAATATGGTGGGATCTTTTAACGGAGAATCGGAAATGCTAAAAGTTATGTAGGCATGGTCTGAGAGAGACTCCATATCATCTCGTACAGCCCAGTGTCGAATTCTTCTCAGTAAGCTGGGGGAAGCCCAAGTAAGGTCGATAATCGAGCTACCTTGGTTGGACATAAAGGTAGGTTTATTTCCAATATTCACAAGTCGAACATCCGCCTGAGCAACCCAATCCTCGAGAAGGTCGCCCTTAAAATCTCGAAAGCTAGAGCCCCAAAGGATCGCGTGTGCGTTAAAGTCTCCACAAATTAATAGATTCTGGTTGTCCAGGATACTCGAACACAATATGGTGAGTTCGTCAATAAAACCAGAATAACCGTTATAATCGGTATTCGGTGACATATAACAAGACGCGATGCAGATGTCGCCATATTTGATTATAATAGAAAATTGTCCTTTCGCAAGTAGTATCGCAGGGTATTTCGCGGCGCGGTTGTTAACATAAAAGGCGGCCAATCCATTGCCGCTATAGAACCATTGCTGGGAGCTGGGTGTGCGGGCAGGCTCCGATACCACGCACACAGCAGCCCCCAGCTCCTCGGCTTGATGTAAGAGAAGGTTCTGGGCTTCTCTGCTTTTATTTAGATTGGTTTGTATTATGGTCGACATCGCAATTATTTACTGTTAGGGCCTACCCGTGGCCTTAAAGCTCCGTCTCTTCCAAAGCAAGCAGGGGAGGACCCCAGTCGATGATTCGACTGCCTGCTAGCCTCAGCACAAACTACACAACGAGGGGTTGCGACACATTGACCTATCTGGTGTCCGCGTTCCCCGCATCTAAAACAGGACCCAGTGCGGTCCTCCGGATAGCTGCATGAATTCCTGACATGCCCATACCTCCAGCACTTAAAGCATTGTATGGGTCGCGCCTCGAGTAATTCTACACGCGCAATCGTCCATCCGATCTTGAGTTTTCCAGTGTCGCTTACTTTAATTGCGGTCGCTAATGGGCATTTGATCCAAACAGAATTTAGTCCATTTCGCATCGGTCTAATATTTCCTATTCTGATTTCCGTTTCATCACAGTCCCCAATAATGGAAATTATATTGAGGATATCCGGCTTTGAAATGGAATCATCGATGTTCCACAATCTAATTTCACCCATAGTGGTTGGTCGGTTAATGCGGGCTACGGAACTACTAAGTACCTCTTTAAGTTTCTTAGAGAGGACGTCCGCCTTAAGTGCACCATCCTCGCCGGGGATCTCGATTACTATACCACCATTAATGCCTCTGCGAATTTTTGAATTTTCAATACCGAGTGTGTTTAACTCAATGTTTTCTCGCGCTTTCTTAAGGATATCAGCATACGGAAGTTTTATCAATGCTAGTAATTGTGATGGCTGCTGTTTTTGGTGGTCTACGTCGGGGAATGCCACGAGGGTTTTTGTTCGTCCCTTCAGTAGTCACACTCCTAAATCTACGGGTATCCATATTCTCAGTGATTTTCCTTATGGACATTCCTTAGGCGTCTGGTTTTGTTGTGCATCTATGTCTTCGGACGGACCATCCGAGTGCGAAACGTATCCAACTCGTAATTGGCGTTTACGATCAGCCAAGTAAGACATTTGTTTATTAATTTGACTTATTTCCTGGACAATCTCCCCACCTCCACCTCCTCGGGATGGAGAGAAGGGCCAGGAGCGTCCAAATGTGAACTATTTAATTTTTTATTTTTCCAAGTCGGAAAATTATGCTTATTGCTATATTTTATATTAGAAGTCTGTTTCCCACCATCGCTCTCAGGACGGAAAACCACGCCAGATTTCTTAGGTGGTACTTGTAATCGATTATCACCAATCAACAATTGGTTATTGGTCATTTTTGGTTTCTCTCTCACCCTTTGGGGAAGAGGGGGAAATTCCAAACGTTCCTGGTTATGATCCGTTTCTTCAGAATCAGTGGGTGGAGGAGGCATGAATCTTCTCCGAGAAGATTGTGGAATAGATGACAATTTGATTTGACTACGATAGGAATCAAGTTCCTTCTTCAAATTTTTATTCTCTTCCTCTAATCTAGTATCTTGAGTATTAAACGAAGTTGATTTAGAATTTTCCATTTTAGTCATTCTGGCATGGAGAGCCTCTATCTCCCGTCTGAGTGTAGAATTTTCATCCTTGATTAGAGATAATTCTCTTTTAGTCTTCTCATCTTCTCGTTTTAGATCTCTAAGTCGCGCAGAGAGTTCAGCGTTTTGTGCTGTTAAAGAGGAAACATCTCCGGTCGACTTCAGCCTCTCGGCGAAAACAGTTATAATTTCAGATATATTAGCTAATCCACGACGCATAGACCCGCTTAGAGTTCCCTGAAAGCTTTTACTCTCTTTTCTAATTTCATCAATCTTCTGGATAAACTCAGATGTAAGGTCAGATAACTTCTCGGTATCTAGCTTTTTCAATTCATCCGGCAATATAAAATCCATTCGAGTTCTAACAGTCAAGGGAGTTGTTGGATCTCTCGACGCAGAACGAGGCGTTTTTAGTTTTTTAATATGACCTTTTGCCAAAGGCGATAGATTGCTCTGGGAGTGTGGAGATTCTTTTGCTTTCCTCTTACTTCTAGTTGTAGTTACCTCATCCGAATCTGAGTCAATAATAATTGGATCTACTGGGGGACTATTGTGCCGATTTACGGAAATAGGATGTTTACCATCATTCATCTCATCATTACATCCAGACCTTGAAGCCGCAGTAAAAGGTGGACATTCCTCATCATCGGCCTCATGTCCGTATTCCGATTCGGAAACATTGAAAGGGGGACGTTCCGAGCGATCCGAGAATGAGAATTTCTGTGGGAGTTGTAGTTTCTGCTCCGGAGTAGTAGATCTTGATCTGCCCACGCGGTCAAGAATCCTTGTGACCGGACGAAGTCACTTGGAGGCACGGATCACGCGTTATGGTTTCCTTTCTCACGGTCGCCACTCGGTTTATCCTCTTACTACCGAGAAGGTTGGAGGACTTCGTATCCTTTACTAATATTGCTTTTTATGTTTCAGATGGACGCCCAGGATGGACCGTCGATGCTGCTTCGGCTCCCCGGATCCTCGCTTTACATCGCCTACCGGATCACCGGATGTCTCCCTAATTAATACTAATTACGCACTAATACTCTTTCTCTGTTTCAGCTCCTGCCCCGGATGGATCACCGCTGCTGCTTGACCTCCCTGGATCCTCGCTTTACATCGCATACCAGATCGTCGTTGGACCACGCATGATCATCGCCAATGGACAAGGTAAGTATCAGGTGAGTATGGGTAATTATGTAATTAATGTTGAGACTATTGATTCAGAATTATCAATTCTTTAATTGTAGCTTATTCTTCCAGCACTACAAGCCGTTTCACAATCGTCGTACTTATGCGTCACAATTTCTCGCAATAAGTCGCACAATTATTTATCACTCTATGTTACAATGTTCGTGCGCACAATAAACGCCGGTGTATTCGGTTGTTATATACGATAATTAACACTGTCCGTACGATATGTCGTAGCCACGTAACACTATGTTCGCGGTTGTAGTATACTCGATATGTACTTCCGGAAATTAATAAAGTATCCGAATTACTAAACGTCGTTATCGGCAAACACTCGATCGTAATGGCAACTGTGTGCCTCTCGCTATTGTAGAACGAGATAGTTTAACGCGCGGTTACGCGGGAGTTCCCGGTTGTTAAGTATAACACGTAAGACTGTAAGAGCGGAGTGAGACACGTCTGTTCGCTACGGCTATACCCGAGAGACTGCCAAGAGTGGCGCGGCTCGCGCTGGCTCCCCACCGCGGTATCTTACCCCCACTCTCGGGTTGTTTTCGCCGATTGGCGTGACGTCACAACTTTCTCTTTTGGTTTTTGCCTGTTATTGGCCGCGATCCCATACTACGCCGCATGATATTCACGCCCTTCCCCGGTGACGCCCTACGCAGTGCTCGCGGATGGAAATTTCCACTCGCGGTACAATGTACGCACTTCCCTCTCTCGGTGCCGCTGCACCAGGTTTTCATGTTCGCTATTTCGCGAGCGCCGTTGACGCCGACCCGTGCGCATCCCTCCGGGGATGCTCCTGATGCCGTCTCCGGGTCGTTTCCCCGTAGAAGGTGTCCGGGTGCGTTGGAGGTTGTCCGCCGTTGACGCCGACCTGTGCGCACCGGCTCTTTGGTGCCCCTGATGCTAATTCCGGGGCGACTTCCAGCAGAAGTCGTCCAGGTTAGTTTTTGGACGTCGGACCTTGACGCCGACCCCATGGTCGCGTGTCCCACGTTCGGGAGAGGTGGTTTCTGGCCTTCTTCCTCGTAGAAGACGTCTGCGTAGGCTAGTTTGGGACTTCGTGATTTGGCGATGGCGCCGACCTCGTAGGCGCTTGCCCCAGGTGTCAGGCGAGTGGTTTTCGCCCTTGTTCCCTGTGGATGATGTCCCGTCTGGGAGTTGGTTATCCCGTGGGCTGACGAATGACGCCGACCTTATGGTCGCGTGCCCTAGGTGTCGGGGAGTTGGATCCCGGCCCCTTTTCTCGCGGACGATGCTCCGCTGGGGAGTTAGCTGATCCCCTGGGCTGGCGATGGCGCCGACCCGATAGGTCGCGTGCCCCAGGTGTTGGGCAAGCGATTCCTACCTTTACTTCCCGCAGAAGACGTTCTGTGCGGGAACTCGGGAACCCTTGTGCCTATGTTGGCGCCGACCCTCTGGCTGCGTGTCCCAGGTGTCAGGGAGTTCGTTGTCGTCCCTGTTTCCTGTGGAAGATGTCCCGTTAGGGAACTAGGAGGTCGTTGATCGTACGATGACGCCGACCTGGTAGCTGGGTGTCCCAGGTCCTGGTGCAGCCGACGGCTGCAACAGCGACGGCCGCCGAAGACCCGAAGCAGCTGCCAAAAATACTTGATGACCGGATCCTGCCGAGGCCGATCATGCGGCCGGGAAGGAGGCCGAAAAATACTACGCCGGAGGAGAAGTCCGGAAAAACAACGATGGCAGATGTGCGGCTGCCGAAGCACGTAAACGCGGCGATCGGGGACTTGGTGTTGATAAAAAACCAGAAAATGAATTAAGTTTGTTTGTTTCTTTAAAGATTAAGTGCCAGGAGCACAGATTAAAAATTATTTCTTTCTGTTAAGTTTATGGCCGTTGTTTATTTTCTAAACCGGTGAGCGGTAGAGAGGCGGCAGAGTAAGGGGCCTTAATAAATACAATTAGTTTTCTTTCTTCGCGGCGGAAATTTAAGATTCGTTTATTTAAAAACCCCAAAGGGGAATCCGAGATTCAAAACGAGCATCAAATACAGGTTTAAGTTTTTCATTTGCAATGCTTTGTTTCACAATGTAAAACCTTGGTTACAATACTTCGTTTGGTTTTCCTGTCTTTTGATTTTTGGTTCTCTTTTCTTGTCTTTTGTCATGAGTGAGAGCTTCATTTGCGTTTGCGATTACAATCAGGGGATTGAAACCCCACAGTGAGGGGTCCCGAGCGTTAGGAATAGAAGGGATAAAGGTCCGTTCACAACTTCCGTTATGGATAGCGGAAAACGATTAAGGGACGTGCAAACGAATTCGTCACCCGGGAAGGGGAAAAGGGCGGCCAAGCATAGGCCCGACCACCCACGAACACGAGCGCGAAGTAAACCACGGGTGAGATAAGGTTACCATGACACATGGTAAGCGGATCGGACGAACGAGCAAATCGATCGATGACTCATCGACCGGGATAGAGTAGAACCACCACGGGTAAGACAACGCCACCATTAGCCGGGACGGCGGATAGGCAAATCGCGAAAACCGGTTACCAGGGGTCATGGTAAGGGGATCTAGATTACCAGCGGTGAGGGTAACAGACAACCGACGCTAAATCGTTGCGAGCACCACAGATAAGTAAATGAGACCAACAATAGGCATGTCGGTAGCGCAGAACCCGAAAAACCGGTACCACGTCACATGGTAGCGGGTTTGAGCAGACGAGCGGGTGGAGTAGCGAACAATTAATACGATCTCATCCCGGGGACGTGAAAAGGGATAGATCCATCGACAAATTACGAATCAGACACCCGGGTACCGAAGTACCGGTACCACGTGGCGTGGGTAGCAGATCCAGCCAACTAACGGCCGGACCGGAGAACCGAGGGTCAAAAAGTATTGTCGGGACCAGAATTATAAGAAAACGACCAACGACGAACAGGTCGGACGCGCAACACCCTTGCAATCTGTACGCAAATGAACGTATACGAACATTGCGAATGGTGAAAAAGCGTATACGCTTTTGAATTTATATTCTTGAGTATTATTTTGTAGTATTCGCAATTAGAAACGTATACGTTTTCCATTGCGCTGAAATACACTTGGCAACGTTGGAAAATATACTAACTGTTCACAAAAATTAGGACCAACGCGCGAGATTTAACTTTTCCTAGGAGTCTAAAGAGGGACGCGCGAGGTTAAGTGAAATATTTTCTCGGCTAAATCACGGTTATCGGCAGCGGGACTTGAGAACATTATTACGTGCACGTAAAAAGCATCATTACAATTGATCTTACTATATAAAAGGTAATTAACAATATTTAATTAGACTTTCTATAACCTAAAGAAATAATAGGGGTACTCAAATAAGTTAAAGTTTAACGGTTTGACAGGTTATGTCGGGTTAAAGTCGAGTAAAAAGTTAATTTTTGAACTTTTAACCCAAAGATTAATGTGATAGATTAATGAGTCACTTATGTATTTTGCATAACTTTAAAGAGTAGCGCGCCCAAAGTTTAAAAATTAACTTTTTACCCGACTTTAACCCGATATAACCTGTCAAACCGTTAAACTCTAACTTATTTGAGTACCCCTAATAATGTAAATATTTCTTTACGATCTTTAAAATATATGTTATTTTCTTATGCTAACAGAAAATTTTTGACTTTACAGCATATTTTTCTGAAATTTTATTGTAGGTTATAGATAATATTATGTATTACTTTTATATACATTAATATTATTTTATATTTGGACAGATGGATAGCTTAAACAAAAAAAAGAGAGGTTCCAACATCACGGATGAACAACGAACTTTATTAATAGAGTATATGAAAAAACACCCGCAATTAACAAGAGGAAAATTTACATCATCTTTTACGTTAAAACATTCAATACAGTTGTGGAACGAAATAACAAACATTTTGAATGCAATTAATGGTGCTAAAAAGGATTGGAAAGGTTGGCGAAAGGTACATACATATACAAGTTGCAGTAAATAAAAGAAATAGAACAAATTTTTGCTGATAATTATTATGAAATAGGTTTAAAGTAATTGTTTTAACATTTAATGTTTGGAGAAAAATAATATTATATACTCTTTTAGTAGTCTTAAATTATTTGTAAGTATAGTTATAACTTCTTGCATTTATAATGTTAGATTATATAAGTATACTTTATAACCAATATACTTCATAAATAGTATTATTTAGAAATTTAGCTTCAAATTCAATAACAATTTAAATATTTTTTTAGTGGCTGGCATGATTTTCAATCGCGCAGCAAGAAGAAACATTCAAGTATAAAACAATCCATGGCAGCGACAGGTGGTGGTATGATGAATACGGAATCATTAACCTCACAAGAAGAACAAGTTTTAAACATAATGAGTTCCACTAGCATTCATGGACATCCTGCAATAGAAGAATCTCCTGTACATTTATTGAATATTTCAGAGGTATAAAATAGAAGAGTTACATATTTACATTATACTTATATCTTAGAAATTGTTGTATGTACATATATATATATATATATATATATAGTATTGGATATATAATTGTATAGTGCAAAGAACACAATTGCTGTGTTCCAAAATTCACTACTTGCATTGAAAATCTGTAGGTCAAGCATAATATAAATTTTTATCACCAGCAGTAAATTTTGGAAAGACGTTATTAGTGTTATTAGTGTCATTCTATTTTTTTTCACTCATTAGATAAACAATAACAGCATGCTATGGGTCAATTGCACAATCTACTTTAACCGGATTTTAACTAACAATATCCAATAAGAGAATTTGTTTTATATAAAACAAACTCTCCTATTAGGTATTGTTAGTTAAACTCCGGTTAAAGTAATTTGTGGAATTGGTTATAATGTTCATTTCTACCAAAGTAGATTAACTTTAATCTTGGTTTAACTTATCTTGTATCTTTTTCCAATTCATAGAATTAGAGAAAGATAGAAAGTAAGTTAAACCAAGATTAAAGTTAATTTACAGCGGTAGAAATAGGCATATAAGAGTGGTAATAGCATCTCTCCAAATGCACCTATAATATGTATAAAATATCTGATATATATGAATAAAATATCTGTATGTGACAGGCTGTTTCAAAATTTACTGCCAGTGATGAAAATTTATATTATGCTTGAACTGCAGATTTTTAGTACAAGTAGTGAATTTTGAAGCACAGCCACAGTGTTTTCTTGCTCTACGTTACATGTAAAAAAGATTAAAAATTTAATATACGTATATACTTATATATTTTATGACATAAATAATTTTTATATAAATAGAATGTTTATTTGCTGTACAGGAAGACACAATAGAAGTGGAATATTTAGATGAAGATGAAGATGATCTTTTACTACAGTTGCGTAATGACACAGATACAAAACAGCAATATTGTTGCTTCAGAAAAAAAAGAATAATCCACACAATGAAAATAATTTTCAGGATTTAATGAGTGAAAAAGAAAATATGAATAAAACATTTAAGAATTATACGGATATTCCACCATGTACCTCCAAAAATGATAAATCAGTTAGAGAAAGTGGATATATATTAAGCAACACTAATTCTTCAATACGCAGTACAGAAAATGACAATGAAAAGATAACGCCATTAAAGGAAAAGAGAAGCAATACAGGAAAAAAACAATTAAAGAATGTTATTGAAGTATCAGCACATTTAAATGACATTTATAAAGACACATATGAATTAAAGAAAAATTATTATGAAAAAAAATTAGAATATTTAAAAAGATTTGTAGAAGTAAGCGAAAAAATAAGCAAGACATTAGAAAAATGGAATTTTTAATGTCTAATTTACATATACAGAACGTTCCAAAACCAATTTATGAACATTTTTATTTTTTACATATTTTTATTTTTCATGTCTTATACTTTCTGTTGAACGTTCCATTAAAAGCACTAAAGTGAATGTAATAAGACTGATAACTAGTCAACTAGATGATTAGTTTAAGCATTCGATAAAATTAATAAGATAATTATTTATGTTTGGAAAACATGTGCATTACTAGAATAGAAAATACCAATATTATACTTATCTGCAATTTTGTTTTAATAGTTATGATTTAAGTTTGATGTATTGTTTTATTATCTTCTTTTGTACTATGCTATGATACGAAGTTTGAAAATTTATTTTATGGCAATGTAAATTTTATTTCTAATTACAAAGACAAATAAATATTTAGAGATGAAAACAATAGTTTATTTATACCATAATACTTAATTATAAATATTAAATTTTATTACTAAGTAATTTAAGCATTAGAAATATACTAAAATATAAATATATAAAATATACGTTAAACGTAATATGGTTTCAGTTTTATAACGACTCAGGAAAAATAATTTCTTATAATTTGTCGCCGTTTCATTCTTCCAGCTGCTAAATCTGGATCGATTCTTCGAATGTTTCTTTCAGGTCCGTTATTTCTTTCATTTTCAATAAAATTTTCATTATTATATATTCCAAAGTCCAGTTCGTCAAAATCATCATTAACCTCCAATGGCATTGGTACATTTTCACTGATACATATATTGTGCAATATAACACAGGTATGTATGATTTTTGATGCTATTGGTGGAGCATAATGTAGTACTCTATGTTTCAATAAACATCTAAAACGCATTTTTAATACACCATTGCACTGTTCTATTAATGCACGACATTTCATTTGCTTTTTATTATATGCTTCTTCCGGACTATTTTGCGCTGCATCCGTTACAGGAGTCATTATCCAAGGCCGTAAGGGATATCCTGAGTCACCTGCAAACAAAAAATTGAAATGCAACAATTTAATGTATATAAAAATTTTTAAACAAACGATGATTTACCTATTAAATAGGCATATTGAATGTGTAATAAAACTAATAAAAGAAATGTTCAAATCTTTAATCTACTGATTATATAGTATAATAATTTTTTTGTTTTGTACCTTTTTTGTTTTTATTAAGCATATGACAAAAAAATTTTTTTCTTCATTATATACTACCCATTCAGATTTCTATCTAGCAGACACAATGTTACATGTAATGTACATGTTGTAATTTCCTACTCAACAATATAACTGTATATAACATACGTGTTACATAATAATTACATTGTTAAGTAGGAAATTACAACCAATATATACGTTATATGTAACATTGTGTTTGCTAAGTAATTTCTCTAATATTTTATTATTACACGGTGTGTTAAAGTATATGTGATACAACATATATCTTACCTAGTAAATGAAAATTATTGTTCGGATATCGTCTGTATAGATGGATCATTGCATTCTTTACATTGGAATTATTCCAAATGTACGAATCATGACTGCTGCCAGGGTAACGTGCGTTTACATTCATTATTCTTAAACACCAATCACAGATCTGTAATAAAATGCAATACATAATTATTATATACATTTGTAATAAATGTAAATAATTCATGTTAAATTAATTATTACCAACTGTGTATTAATCGAGTGATAGCCTTTTCTGTTGACGTATATATGCTCGGGATTATTATGTCCTGTTGGAGGAAAGATTGCGATGTGAGTGCAATCGATACATCCAATAGTGTCTGGTAGTTCATATCTTGTATAAAATCTGAAACAAAAAATAGTAATATAATTGTAAAAAAATTAACATTATATAATTATATATTTTATATCATATAGAAAATTTGTATGTATTCTTACTGTATTCGTAATTCATTCAATTCCGCTAAGGTAGAAGGAAATTTTATCCATTGGTCCATAATCTCTTGCCTTGTCATTGCATTTATTACTTCATTTATGCAACGAGATACTGTTGGTTGACTCACTGCCATATAAATATTTTTACCGATATCCATTTGATACGAACCACTTGCAAAGAATCGCAATGCTGTCATAACCTGTAGATTTTTGTATTTATGTGCATTATGCACAAATATTATCTTAATTGTAGAATCTTAATTTTAGAATAATTACCTTTGTTGTCGAATCAATTGCAGAAATTCTTGTTTGAGCAGTTAGATATGGTTCAACGAGATCAATAACATATCTTGCTGCAGGTTTACTTAATCGAAAAATTTGAATAAACTTTTTATTTGATAACTCAAAAGGATCATCTCTGTTGTGGAAAATTCTCTCCCGTTCTTCTGCTATATCAGCATTTTCTAATATATGGAAAACTGGTGCATGTACTAGGATGTCTTCCACATCCATTTTTTAATAGCCTAACTTTCTGTTTTCTTCACAGTATAACTTATACGTTTCTCTTGAAACGTATAGTGGGACCCATTCGTTGCATTGCGAATAATAAATTGCGTATACGTTACCACTTGCGACTGTCAAGAATACTGTTCTAGGGATTTTCCATTGCGATCATTCGCAACTCATCACTTGCGTATACGAAACTATTTCAAGAATAGGGGCCTAGGGATTTTCCATTGCGATCATTCGCAACTCATCACTTGCGTATACGCAACTATTTCAAGAATAGGGCCCCAGGTCGGACGCGCAACACCCTAAATAGCGATCCATGGGTACCGCGCGAAACCGGTGAACCCCGATAGCAAATAGAACACGATTGTAGCCGTACGGAGGTGTGATATTTTAACAATTAACAATCTTAGTGTCACCGACACGGTCGCCACTCGGTTTTTCCCGTTTACCGAGAACGGACTGATTAATCGCGATCTATTCGGAATACGCAATACCCTTACTGATTCCCCTTTTCCACCCTTTTGTTGCAGATTTACCCTGGATGTCGCCGGATCTCGGATCACCGCTTCTGGACCAAGCTGCAGGACTCCGACTGTGCACCGCCGTTTCTCGTCTCTGGAGCGTCGCTGGACCTTGGATGGATCTCCCCGGACGTACGTAGGACCGCCAACAGGTAAGTATCAGGATCAGGTAAGTTTATGAAGGTAAGTAATTTCTCACTGACTCGACTCTGAGTTTGTATTAGGTAAAATAATAATATATTTTCCTTTTCAGTAGTACAAGTTTCAAAGTTTTCACGCGACTATCGCGGGATATTCGTCCTTTGGTTACGAAACGCAAGACTCTAAGTTCCTTAGCTTTATCGACTATGAACGCAGATCGTGTTATCTCGGTGTTTGGCTGAGGAACGAATTCCTCGAGGGGGCTTTGTTCCTCCCTTTTATACCCTACGGCGCTTTACCCTGGCCCGGGGTAGCCACGCCCCTGACAACCAATGGACGTCGTCCGCGCTCGGACTCCGATTTCCGCATTCCTTATACCCACATCTGTCCGCCATATGCGGGCACGCAAACAAAGCCATAAATTATCACACATTGACAGGTACCCGGTTTTCGCATACCTTCCAGAACGTTCCTGTTGCTATGCGAGACCCACTTCCCAAGTTCGAGAACTTTCGTTTTTGTTTAATTTTAATCATGATTTCTCGGGAAATGTGTCTCACATTTACATTTTAGGTTCATCGTGGGCCGCATTCTTCGCCTCTCGCGATTCGACCGCTCCCGTGCGTCTTTTTTGGATGGTCAGTCTCCCGCCGCTCCTGCTTGACATTTCGGAAATTTTTTGACTGGGTTTACAATTTTTTGCCTCCTCTTTTTGATTCGCATTGTTTCCCGTCGCGTCAGATGCTTGGTTTGGTCGTGGTCCAGGCCATCCGTTTGTTCGTGAGTTTCGCGAGTCCGCATGCCCTGATGGGGCCCATTCCGTCGTTCGCATGGTTGGCCACAGTTTCGGCGCTTCTGCCCGTCGAATCGTGACCTTGTTCGTCGCGTCTCTTTATTTACTCGATTTTAACCTAATTCGCGCGGGTACCCAATCTCTGGGTCCCTCCGTTTGCCTGGGGCACTGACCATGGTTCTATGGTCAGTTCCACTGTTATTTGAATAATCGGCGCGCTTTTACTTTCCGTGTCTTTGTTCTCGACCGCCAGGGACGCGATGGTTAAGTTATCGCCTGATTGCTTCACTCTTACCGACTCTCGGTCGCGTGGTTTGAGTCGCCGCGGTCGGCATGCCAACCGATTCCCGCTCGCGGTTGGTCTGGTTCGCCGTTTGAGCCACGGTCGGTAAGTAAGCTCCCGTCTTTTTGCAGGAAACTTACCATGATGATGGGATTACCCTATGCGGTACCCCCGCGTAACCTCCATCCCATGTTATCGGAACTCGTAAAACAACTGAGCGCCCTTTTCTTCGTGCTTTTACTATCGGTGAGGCGGTTTATGCATCACCATGGGTTTCGGGTAATCTCGTAGGACCAAACAAAAGAAACTATGTGTCGTTCGTTATTAAACTAAATAAATGCTTATTTATTCCGAAACGAAACCTGGTTCCGCGTAACTCGCGCGATAACCTTTACAATCCGCACTTCGTGCGGTTAACCTAATACTAACGGGAAACTTAAATTACCATGGCGTACTTTGTGCCTTTTCCGTAAACTAAAATTACCGCATCTTGTGCGGTTAACCAAATAATATTCTGATAATTGAAAACATGAAACGAAACTGGAGCCTCTTTGCTTATAATTAATCGCTTATTTTAAATTTTGTACACTCTTAACCTAAAAGTCTCTATTTACATTCGGGTTGGCGTCGATCCGGATGCGCTCTCCGTCCTTTAACGCGGCCCGCTGCGTTTTGTCCAGGGTGTATATAAAGCCGGGTTCCAACCCCTGCACCTTTCGGAACGCCCTCATCTCCAGCTTCCGGATCGTCGTTATCTTTGGTGGATACTTCCTGGCTGTGGCGCACGGGATCCGCGAGCCAGCCGTTGGTCTCAAACTCCCCGTCAGCGGGGATTCGCGCGGGCCGCGCGGGTCCTCGCTCTTGCTCCTTCTGGAGACCATTCGGCGTCTCGCCTCCCGTTCGTGGCGGGAATCCCTCCTTACGGCCAGGTCCTCTTCATGCTCTATAGAGAGCACTTGGCTGATCCGGCTATAGGCCTTTTGTGCTGCCTGTCGGTTGGACGTCTTCCTGGCGGTTGTCGTCGTGACGGTCATCTCGTGTCGCGTGGTTCTGGACACGACCGTCCCATCCTCGTCCTCGCTGGAGTCTGACTCCGAGGTGGTCATCCAGCGCGCTCGCCTTTTGGTCGTCCTTCTCCCGATGCTCGTGCTCGGGATCGATGGGTCTGCCTCGATTACGAGATGCTCCGGCTGTATCTCCCGACGTTCGCCCTTGATTTTCGGCATTTCGTGTGCACCGGTGCTGTGATTCGTTGTGACACACTCCTCCTCGCTTTCCCGTTCGCTGCGGTGGTCGTCGCGTTCCGGTCCCTCTGGGGCACTGTCTTCTGCCGCATTGTGCTCGCCCTCCTGGTCGCGTTCGCCGTCGGTCTGCTCGTCGCTGTTATCAGGCTCCTCCTCGGTGGTTCTGCGCCGAGGCTTGGTTTCGGCGGTGAGGACGATTTGGTCGCCCTCAATGTCGGCGGTGATGCGGAACGGTGTCGTGTCCGTCGGATCCTCGTATTTTATCGCTATGCCGATGGTGACCCTGGCGACGGTAGCCCCTGTCTCGGGATCTCGCACCCTGAGGTTTCGGCATTCTCCCATGGGGATGCCCTTTGCACTTTGCAGCTGTGCGATTTTTTGCACGGTTTGCTGCGCCTTTTCCTTCTCCTCCAGCGATGGTGGTTCCGCTGAGGTGGATAGCGCGATCTTTTCGCCCATGCACATCACGCGTTGAATCGCCTGGCGATCCTCCGCGGCCATGATGCGTTGGTCGAGCATCTGGAGTATCGCGTCTTCTTTCGCGACAAGGCTCGTTCCCGGCTGTGCCATCGTTCGTCGGTCTGCTTTACGTTCGCACGCACGGTGTAAATTGCTCCGCACGACTGATCGCGGATGGCTTGTCTTACCCGCCGATGTGGGTTTTATCCCCATTCTCCGGCGTACGATCCGTTCACGGTGTTTACGCGCTAACGTAGTACTACCGTGTTTACGTTGCCCGCATTCCACAGGCCGTCTACCGCTTCCAGGAACCTTCTGTTTACGCGCCCTGTCGCATTCCTTCCTGTACACCGGGTGTCTCAGATTGCTGGTTCTCCTTGTTATGTTTCTGTAACTGGCCCGCGAAGTGACCTTGCTGGTAAACCTCCCTCGCCGGTCCCTCTCTCTCCTCAGTGCTCGCATCCTGGCTCGCCAACGTGGAGTTTTGGGGTTGCGGAGGTCACATGCGTTCCTTGTTTTTTGTCCCCTTGCGTTGCTACTCCCCGTCATTTTCGACGTTCCGGGTGTGCTTTTTCGGTCCTTTTCGCAAGCGTTCTTGTGTTCTGTGGTCACCTCGTGGTAAATTGTGATACTCATCTGATGTTCTTCTTTTTGTTTCAGGTCGTCTTGGGCTCTGTCCTCCTCCATTGGGGTGACTCCGTCGTTGTTATCCGCTTCCTCCATGCGAACGGACCCCTCGGGTGGCTGTGGTTCCTCCTCCATTTGGATCGATTCATCGTGGGATTCGCCATCGCCGTCCGCCATGTCGATGGACATCTCGCTCACCGGGGTTAGTTCGCCGTTCTGTCTTCTCGTTTTGATAAACATCTTGCCATCCTCCCTTAGGCTACTCTGCCCTCGGAGACCTTGGCAAAAGTCCTCGTAGTTGAGTGTGGAGGTGTCACTATCATTCGGGTCAACCCACATGGTGTTTATTGTTATCACCGGGTGTTCTCCCAATACTTCTATCTCGCTACTGTTACTTTGGTTTTGTTCTACTACCACGCATTCGTCACTCTCGCTGTCCATGGGTGGTGGCCGTATTCTTCGTGCGATGACACTCCAGGGTTCGCCCGGATCTGGCTGCCCTTGCTCAACACTATTTTCCTCCTCCGAA
Organism: Temnothorax ravouxi; assembly: GCA_030770255.1. NCBI lineage: Eukaryota > Metazoa > Arthropoda > Insecta > Hymenoptera > Formicidae > Temnothorax > Temnothorax ravouxi. The sequence continues at coordinate 28,060 of JASTWP010002793.1, forward strand.
TCCGTCGGTGGTGGTAGGATACGGGCCGCTATAGCACTCCACGGTTCGCCAATCTCTTGATTGGCCGGGCTCGGCGTTCTTCTAGGCTGCGCCTGTGCTATTGGTGCTTCCTCCTCCGAATCTGTTGGTGGTGGTAGTATACGGGCCGCTATAGCACTCCACGGCTCTCCAATTTCTTGATTGGCCGGGCTCGGTGTTCTCCTTGGCTGCGCCTGTGCTACCGGTGCCTCCTCCGTCGAGCGACTGGACGACGAGATGTCGATCGTCCCGTCTCGGGCTCGGTCGCGTATCCCCACTCTTTCAATCCCCTGTGCCACCTCTCCGATCGACTCGCCATCCGTATCCGGTGGCCTGTCAGTCTCGTCTTCGGATAGGCTTAGCGGGAGTCTGTTACGCCTATTCCGGTAGTGTCTTCCCCCACTACTGGTATCCCCTCCATCGGAGTCGCTATCGCTCTCCGTTGGCTGTGAGCATGGCCATCCCCTTCTTCTTCCGAATCCGACTCGTCGGTGGTCCCTCCTTCTTGGAGTTCCGGTTCTGGTTCGGATTCATCGCCTGCATAACTGTCGTCGTCGTCCGACTCCCCGTCATTCCTGGGTCCGCCATCTTCGTCACGCCCCTCGTCGTAGCCCTCGTCTCCATCTTGTTCGTCTTCGCGCAACGTGGCTGCACGATGTGGCTTTTAATTGACGCGCGTTGAATACGCCGATGGTTTGGCCATCCAAATCCTCGATCAAGTAGGCGTTCGGACGTATGATGCTTTGAATTCGGTATGGTCCCTCGTATACTAGGTGGATTTTCCTCGTCAACCTTCGTCTGGCGTCCGATCTCCGGTGGAGTTTAACCCATACGCTTTGTCCCTCGTAGTATGCGGCTGTCCCATGCTTGTCCGCTTGGAGTTTCGCTTACGTGCCGCCTCGGCTAGGCGTTGCCTCGCCCTTTCGACCTTGTCGGCCCATGGTTGCTGGTTCTCCGGATCTTCTCGGGGAATCAGTACGGGGTCTATCGCGCTAAGGTGGCCGTTTTCACCGTTATTGAGTTCGATCGGGGTAAACCCGTGCGACGCGTGTCTAGTGTGATTAATCACCTCCTCCGCACGGTCAATTACCCTATGCCACGCATGCTGTCTATGACTCGAATAGGTTCTTATAATTCGCCCTAATTCTCGCATGACGCGTTCGACTGGATTGGATTGAGGGTTGTACGGTGACGTTCGCCTAACCTCGAATCCTTTTTGGTCGGCGAATTCACGCCATCGGTCGGCCATGAATTGGCCGCCATTATCTGTTAAGATTGTCTGTGGGATCCCCACTTCCGCGAAGAATCCGTCCTCCAGATTCTGCACTATTGTATCGAGACGCTGGTCTCGCATTGGGAATAGTTTTACGAATTTGGAGAACTGATCCATTATCACCAATACGTATTTATAGCCATGATGGATCGCCGGTAATGGACCGAAAATGTCCAATGACAATGTTTCGCCCGGTGCCTCTGGCAATCTATAATATTGGGTTCCCACAGTAGGTTTCGTATAATACGTCGTGGCTTGGCATGTTTCGCATGAAGCCACTACGTCGCGCGCTATACGCGCAAAATTTGGACCGTCGAAATAGCGTTTCAAGAAGTCGTACGTCTTGTCTGTTCCGAAATGGATCAACAACTGGTGCGCGTTTCGCGCGATTCTCCATGTTACTCCGCGAGGTAATGCTATTTTTTCTCCGTCAGCGCGGTTAATTCTTATTAATCCATCGCGTTCATACACCATTTCCGGATGGTTCTGTCTTGCTTCTTGGAGCGCCATCTCGTGATCTTGTGCGTTTCTAATAACCTCAATCCACGCGTGAGTATCTATTCCCTGATTTTCGTCGCGTATCAAGGCTATGCGCTTGGTTATCTCACTAGTCGCGTCCGCGTTTACTGCTTTACGTGAAAGCGCGTCTGCTATTTCGTTTTCTCTCCCGGGCAAATGGACTATCTCTAGGTCGAATTCTTGTAGGAACGCGAACCAACGTGCGATTCTTCCGTTATTTTGTACGCAAGTGCTAAGGAATTTCAAGGCCTGGTGGTCTGTGTGTACGCGCACGTGTCTGCCCAGCAACAACGTGTGCCACTTTCGCAACGCCCAAACCAGCGCTAAGCATTCTAACTCTGTGACGGTGTAATTATTTTCCGCGCCCTTCAGACTTCGACTCGCGTACCCTATCGTCTGTCGCACTTCCGCGTCCGCGTCTCCGCTGTATTGGTACAGTCTCGCGCCCAGTCCCGTCCGTGACGCGTCTACGTATATCCCGTAATGCGCGTCTGGTCGGAACAAATATAATTCTGGCGCTTCGCGAAACGCTTGCTTGATGTTTCTAAACGCGTTCTGGCGTTCGGGTGTCCATTCAAATTTTTGCCCCTTTTTTAGCAACTCTTCCAACGGCTTGGTCATCCTTGCGAGATTTCTAATGAAGCGGCGATCCCAGTTCACCAATCCTAGGAACGACTGTACATGTTTCTTTGTCCTTGGCCTCTCGAAATTTTCGATCGCCATTCTAGTTTCTTCATTTATCTCGGCCTTGATTTCGTTAAACGTGTGTCCCAGGAATTTGATCTCTTCACGCAGGAACTCACATTTGGCACGGTTTAGTTTGAAGCCTGCGCTTTCCAATTTTGACAACACCCATTCAAGGTGCATTAGGTGCTCTTCCAATGAGTCGGATGCGATCAGCACGTCGTCGAGGTAGACCAACAGGAATTCCTGGTCTCCCAACGTTCCGTGCATGGCCCTCGTGAAAGAAGCACCCGAGGTCTTCAGTCCAAATGGCATACGTTTAAAGACGTATGTCTGTCCATCGAACATAAATCCGGCGTATTGCATCGATTCCGGTGTTAATGGAACTTGCCAGAAGGCGTTTGTTATGTCCAAGGTCGTGAACCACTTTTTCTTGCCTATACGCCGAAAGACCTCTTCGATGGTTGGTGGTTGAGCATGGTCGTTTTTCATTTGTTTGTTGATCTCGCGAGCGTCGAGGCACAGACGAATGTCACCGTTCTTTTTGATGACAACTACCAAAGGATTCACGTACTGTGTAGCTTGTTTTTGGACGATGCCCTTGCTCTCAAGCTCCCTGATATAATTTCTGACACGTTCCATATGGATCTCAGGTATCGGGTACGTTTTCCGTTTATACGGCCGACTAACGTTCATTTCGATTTTATGTTTATAATGATTGACTCGGCCAATTTCCCCGTTGAACAACTCGGCGTGGTTGTCCAATATTTCTTGCAATTGCGTCTCGGCGTCTTCGCGCCTCATGGCGTTCAATCGTATTATGGGGTGGATCGTTTTTCTAAACCTCACATCGATTTCGTCGTCGCACGCTAATTCCATGCGGTATTTGACCAGGAAATCGATTCCTAATACGATCTCGTACGCCAAGTTTTCCACTATGAAGAACTCGTGGGTATATTGTTCGCCCTTATATCGGAAGTTAATGCGCACTTTGCTCGAAATGACGGATCCCTTTTCCGAAAACGCTCCTCTCAGGGTGAATTTTTTTATTGGTAGTAGTTCCATTTCCTCGTCTGCCTCACGTAGCTGTTGGTAAAATGCACGCGTCATCGCGGTGACTTGCGCCCCTGTATCGATCAAAGCTTTTGTCTGGCAATTGCCAAACTTCATTTGAATCATCGGCACGTCCGCTTGGTCGTACCGTTTACTCTGCTCCTTTGCCATGTCCTCGTCGAGTTCCTGGACGATTTCGCGCGTCCTGATAATATGCAGTGGACTTTGGCCCACCGCACTTTCATCTTCGCTGGTTGTTGTTTGCGTAATTGCGCAACATGTTTTCTCGTCCGCGCTGTACTGTTCGTCCTCGCTCGATTCGGCATGATCACTACCTTCATTTTGCTCGAGTGTCACGGGATCATCCGCATGACTTACGGCTGTTATCGCCGCCAATTTCCGCCCTTGGTCGCGCGTACTCCCTTGACCTCTGGGATACGCCGTCGATTTTTTGGCGTCGTGGCCGCGCCTCGCGCTATTCTCGCGCTCGCGCGTATACCGCGTTGTTCTCGGTTTCCCGTCGTCGTCTCCGCTTTCTGGAGGCTCGACAGTGTCGACCGCGCCCTTGCGCCTCGCCTCCGGTGAGTCCGTCTTCCGCCAGCCGGTCGATTTCTTATACGACGACTGTGCCGATTGGCTCGCCGTGTCGCGTCTGGTGGAGTTGTTTTGACGTCCTTCGCCCCGTCGGTCGTTCGCGCCTCCGCGATTGGCCGATGTGCCGGCCATTTTGTTTGCGTTATTGCCGCGGCCGTACGTCGATTTATCGTATCCGCTCTGGTTCGCGCGACGCGCTTCTCCACGCAGTCGTCGCGTTTCTCTTTCATTCTCTAATGTGTCCAACATGTCCACCATGTCGTTCACTGTTTTAACGACGGATGGCCTTAATTCCCTGGCCACGTCTGCGTCGAAGTGCTCACGCACCGTTTGAACGATCTCCTCGTCCGTCATAGGTGGTAGCAGCGTTTTTGCCTGGCGCGCCACGCCCAATGCGTATTCCGCCATCGACATATTTTCTTCGTTGGCCCGGTACTTGCCAAAATATACGTGCTGTCTAAAACGCATTTGGGCTTGGCAGCCCCAATATGTCTGTGTGAACCGGCGTTTGATCTCGCATATGTCGTCCGCTTGTTGCAGCTCAAACCACTGGCTTGCCGCCCCCCGCATACAACGTCCAAAGTAGTGTAGTTGTTCGTCCTCCGGCACGTTTTCATAAATTGCGAGTTTTTCAAATTTCTGCATGAACCTCATTGGATTCTGCTTATCACTTTTGCCGAAATATTTCAGCTCGTCGAAGGGGTTTTTTATCCACCCTCCGCGTGGAAGTCTAACCTGCAGCGGTAGTATATCCATGGGCCCATTATGCCGCTGATGTTCGTCGTCGTAGCTTCGGGAAGCTATTTTTTTCTCGGCTTGGTCGGCCGAAAGCTCGCGTACGCTACGATTGTGATCGGCGAACTCGCGATTCTCGCCCGTTGCTTGTCTCATTTGCTCCAACTGCTCGGTTATGTGTCGCATCATCTCTGCGAACTCGGCATTTTGTCTAGCCAAAGCCGCCAATGTCGGTACTTCTCTCGCCCGATCGGCATCATTGCTGAGATTCAGTACCTGATTGTCTCCTTGGGTTTGGTCCGCCGGCAATCTATTTTCGTCGGCCATTGTATTTGCGTCGGTGTCTAATGTTCTATTCACCACCGTTGTTTGGAGTCCGTGCGATCGCGTGTGTTGTCCTACCGGGGAATGCTGCAGATTTGGCATCCCCGATGTCGATTTCGACCGCCGTCCTCTGCCTCTCCTTTGGATTTTGGGACCCGTCTTGTTACTTGGTGGTCCTTCCAGTATTTTATAATCCGCACGTTTTGCTCGTTTCTCGCACTTTGGGGAGCGCGCAATGCCCGTACGTTTCTCCTTCCGCGTTTGTATTAACCGCGCTATGGTCAGCGTTTCGGTTACGCGTGTTGACTAACGCACGTTTTTATGTCGCTTCCGCGCATCTCACCGTCCGTCAATCCAATCGCCTATACGTGTGGATTAATTCTTTGGCCCGATTTTCGTGTCATCCCGCCACTCGCGGTGTCGACTCGGGTGTTTCGCTTCGAAAAGCGTTTCGCTTTTGCCACTTTATTTGTGGGCTTATTTGACCCCTTCTGTGTTAGCACCGCTCCTACGATATACCGGGTGTCTTCGTATTTCGGAGTATTTGCTCCCTTCTATTTCACTGCCCCGCGCTTCGCGTCGATTCACGCCGAACACCCGTGTTCACTACCGCGATTGTATTACGACCGCCGGATTTTTGGTCCTCTAATCTCGCGTGTCTTGTGGCGCACGTTGTTACGGTATTCGTTGACGCGTGTGCTTTCGTTAATACGCTACTTCGCGCTTCAGTTCACCAATTTTTCCCTAGCATCTTATAAGATTGGCGTACCGTTTTCGTTTCACGACCTTTTCACGACGTTTCGGCTTAAGGCCCGATGGGCAGCGTCATACGCTTTCCACGCGAATTGTCTTCGCCGTGACTCTTTTGCTATAGATCCCGCGGCTTCGCGTCTTTCGTCGCACGTCGTTTCACGTTCCCACCGAATTGCCCTTATTTTCTCGCCCGTCTTATTATCGGCCTGTTTCCACGGTTTACGCTCCGCGCTTTTCGCTCGACATTTTTCACAAATCCTCGTGGCATGCTATTATTCTCTACCGGATTAATCACGTCTCAATTTACGAACTCGGTTATGCTTAAACGAGTCCTGTCACGGTCGCCATTTTTTCGCGGGTTGTGTCTCCTTTCCGTGTACCTGGCAAGCATCGGTGCGTTTTTTAGGCGCTACGTTTCCGAGATTACAGGGTCTCGCCAAGTAACTTCGTTCGCTCCTATCCACGTGAAATAATCGTCGTCGCGGCCGCCCCTCACTGTAGCCGTACGGAGGTGTGATATTTTAACAATTAACAATCTTAGTGTCACCGACACGGTCGCCACTCGGTTTTTCCCGTTTACCGAGAACGGACTGATTAATCGCGATCTATTCGGAATACGCAATACCCTTACTGATTCCCCTTTCCACCCTTTTGTTGCAGATTTACCCTGGATGTCGCCGGATCTCGGATCACCGCTTCTGGACCAAGCTGCAGGACTCCGACTGTGCACCGCCGTTTCTCGTCTCTGGAGCGTCGCTGGATCTTGGATGGATCTCCCCGGACGTACGTAGGACCGCCAACAGGTAAGTATCAGGATCAGGTAAGTTTATGAAGGTAAGTAATTTCTCACTGACTCGACTCTGAGTTTATATTAGGTAAAATAATAATATATTTTCCTTTTCAGTAGTACAAGTTTCAAAGTTTTCACGCGACTATCGCGGGATATTCGTCCCTTGGTTACGAAACGCAAGACTCTAAGTTCCTTAGTTTTATCGACTATGAACGCAGATCGTGTTATCTCGGTGTTTGGCTGAGGAACGAATTCCTCGAGGGGGCTTTGTTCCTCCCTTTTTATACCCTACGGCGCTTTACCCTGGCCCGGGGTAGCCACGCCCCTGACAACCAATGGACGTCGTCCGCGCTCGGATTCCGATTTCCGCATTCCTTATACCCACATCTGTCCGCCATATGCGGGCACGCAAACAAAGCCATAAATTTATCACACATTGACAGGTACCCGGTTTTCGCATACCTTCCAGAACGTTCCTGTTGCTATGCGAGACCCACTTCCCAAGTTCGAGAACTTTCGTTTTTGTTTAATTTTAATCATGATTTCTCGGGAAATGTGTCTCACATTTACATTTTAGGTTCATCGTGGGCCGCATTCTTCGCCTCTCGCGATTCGACCGCTCCCGTGCGTCTTTTTTGGATGGTCAGTCTCCCGCCGCTCCTGCTTGACATTTCGGAAATTTTTTGACTGGGTTTACAATTTTTTGCCTCCTCTTTTTGATTCGCATTGTTTCCCGTCGCGTCGGATGCTTGGTTTGGTCGTGGTCCAGGCCATCCGTTTGTTCGTGAGTTTCGCGAGTCCGCATGCCCTGATGGGGCCCATTCCGTCGTTCGCATGGTTGGCCACAGTTTCGGCGCTTCTGCCGTCGAATCGTGACCTTGTTCGTCGCGTCTCTTTATTTACTCGATTTTAACCTAATTCGCGCGGGTACCCAATCTCTGGGTCCCTCCGTTTGCCTGGGGCACTGACCATGGTTCTATGGTCAGTTCCACTGTTATTTGAATAATCGGCGTGCTTTTACTTTCCGTGTCTCTGTTCTCGACCGCCAGGGACGCGATGGTTAAGTTATCGCCTGATTGCTTCACTCTTACCGACTCTCGGTCGCGTGGTTTGAGTCGCCGCGGTCGGCATGCCAACCGATTCCCGCTCGCGGTTGGTCTGGTTCGCCGTTTGAGCCACGGTCGGTAAGTAAGCTCCCGTCTTTTTGCAGGAAACTTACCATGATGATGGGATTACCCTATGCGGTACCCCCGCGTAACCTCCATCCCATGTTATCGGAACTCGTAAAACAACTGAGCGCCCTTTTCTTCGTGCTTTTACTATCGGTGAGGCGGTTTATGCATCACCATGGGTTTCGGGTAATCTCGTAGGACCAAACAAAAGAAACTATGTGTCGTTCGTTATTAAACTAAATAAATGCTTATTTATTCCGAAACGAAACCTGGTTCCGCGTAACTCGCGCGATAACCTTTACAATCCGCACTTCGTGCGGTTAACCTAATACTAACGGGAAACTTAAATTACCATGGCGTACTTTGTGCCTTTTCCGTAAACTAAAATTACCGCATCTTGTGCGGTTAACCAAATA
>JASTWP010002794.1:0-36364 GCA_030770255.1 Temnothorax ravouxi
CACAGCATCGCCCAGTGAATTATATACATATAACTGGAAAAGTGAACTGTCGTCCTTAGCGCTAGAAGCAGAAAAAAGAAAAAGAGACGGGTAACTTTCTTCCGTTTCTTTTCTGTCTCAATCAGCAAATGTTGATTGGGCAATAGGACTGGCAAAAGAGAAACTGGCAAAATGAGAGAAAAGAACGGGTTCGGAATAATTTTCACTATTACTTGTAATCTTTCTTCTATAGAAGTTCACATTTCGGTATAGTATAGACTTCATTGGTGTCGCATGATGTCTTGCTTTCAGTTCCTTGTCGGATCCAAGTGTATGAAAGTATGAACCAATAGTATAAAAGAATCATTAAGCGATTGCATTTTAGCTATATGGTACTCGGTACTCGGAGCAAAATATAGATAATAATAAAGACAACGATGTGTCATGTGAAGGACAAAGTGATAAGTAATATTTTGCATACACTATATATATATATATATATAATTGTATGCTATGTGTAATAATATACAGTACCGTTTATAATTATTCGAACGACAGATACAACTTTTATACTTTACTCCAATTTTAAAACCTAAGTAGATAAATGTCCCATACTGTTTCTGTAGTATATTAGTTGTAATTGAACGTATACTGAATTTAAATTATTGAAACAATATCCATCAAACTATCTCCAATTATTATTAAGTGCTATTATACAATTATTATTTTATTTAATAAAATCTATTTTTTATAAACGGAAAAGACATATGGAAGAAATTATAAGAGACATGAAGAAAAAATATCAGCATAAACAAATGACAAAATTAGTGGCAAAATTCTGTAAGCAATAATCAAAGCAAAAAGTGCGCATATTGATGAATGTTATTTGAATAACAATTAATAAATAATTTTTTTAATTAAATTGATATTATAGATATCGTGACTAGACTTTAGGTTTAAATTGGAGTAAAATATAAAACTCGTATCTGTCGTTTGAATAATTATGAAGCGGTACATAGTATAACTGTATATAATTTGATAATCTATTACATAATCTTAGAAATCTATTTGGAAAAATAAATGTCACAAAAAAATGTTCTTGATTGTAAAATATCTAATTTATGTTTGTACTTTACAACGTATTACAAATGTATTTCTATTTTTTAATACGTTTTAAAGTAAAAATACAGTAAAAACGAACGTTAAGACTGATCTTATATTTTTTAGTTTCACAAAAGTTAATAATAAACTGTTGAAACGAAAAAGGATAAGGATGCTTTGGACTATGTAGATTCTTATAATACTCATAAGCGTTATGAGACAATTTCAAATAAAGGGTTAAGACATTTGTTAAATTATTTTAATAAATATAGTGTGTTTGACGTATTTGGCTATTTATTAATTATATTACAACGTTTTCGACTGGAAATTCCAGTCCTCTTCAGGTTTCAATAATATAGACAAATTACAGAGTGACCATTGTGAAGTAATAAGTCCTATCTATAAACTAAAAATAATTACAATTGTAATATTGATTGAAGAACGAGTAATCCTATTTTTCTATTTCGTGTAAATAAAACTTCATGTCATGTTGGTCAATCAATAAATTAAATAATCAATAAATTAAATATCAATAAATTAATATAATTAATAAATAGTCAGATACGTCAAATAACACACACTATATTTATTCTTACCAATTTTATTGTAAATTATTTTAGTTACAAGTTTAAAATTATTTATATAAACCTTTTTTACTTTGTTTAATAAATTAATTAATGAATTCCTTCAGCTTTGTTATTTTTAAGATATCTATTTAAAATATATATTTTTTAACAGACATATTTACGAGAAAATATATCAGTGGATCAATTGTCTTGGCAAATGACCAAAATGCAAAGAAAGCCTTCTTTATTTTTTAATAATGTGTTGGTTTATATTTGGCCACCCAACATTCTGAAAAATAGATGCCTTGATAAAAGTAGAACACGTTATAAGTCATCCAGTGGCACAGTTAAATGAGATTCATTCTCCGTTGGGTACTCTCTAGGAATATGTCCATTTTGCGAGAATCAATCTCGAGAGCTACTCTCGAGAGTTTTACTCGCAGGTGGACACGCACCATAAAACGTGTGGATTTTTAAAAAAATAATTGTGTTAAAAGAACTCAAAATAATATTTAATTACTACATGACATACATAAAATGTTAAGTTATCACGTTGACATAAATGTAACACATAAAAATGTTTAAGAAAATAATAACATAGCTGATTGTATGTGTATTTTACATTGAAGTAATAATTAAATTTTGGTAACACAAGAAAATTTTAACGTATGGATACGATACGTACACATACGATTTTTTGCTACGTAAGTGCCACGTAACGCAAGATGCTCGTACGTAATTTCTGTACGTACGTAAGACGTAAGATACTACGGCAATGTACGTGCGCTGGCTCTTAGCCTCTCGCCTTTTCGATGGTAGAAAAATGATATGCTATCATTTCCACACCACCTTGTGGTAGATAGCTTGGTGCGTTTTTTTTATAGTGGTTTCCCCGATAGGCAGCGGTAAGGCGGCAGCAGCAGCAACAACAGCACCAGCAGCAGCAGGAACAACAACAGCAAGCGCAACTTTCATTCCCACAACTGATGACCGAAATGCAAGCTGCTCTACATGCGGTATCGCAATCATGGCAGTTGCAACAACATCCAAGGTTCATGAAAGAAATGATTAGACTGTTAATATGGGTCTCAAATGTGCTCGCTTTAGCTGCCACGAACCTGCAGCTACCTGTACCACCTCTAGTGCCAACGGTGCTACCTCCACCACCGTATGATCTCACTACTCCACCGCAAGCAGCGGCAGCGGCAAATGCAGCTGAATCACTAGAGTCATATTTTTGACAAAATAACTCTCCTGACGAACAAACAATTTCAAAAATTTCAAAACAAATCGGTCGGACATCCAAGTTTATAAAAAATTAGTTTCAAGAGAGAAACAAAAGACCGACAGCATGCATGAATCCACTCACATTTTTTAATGCAAAAATTGTTCGAAGGGTCGAACTAAACACGTGTTTATTCTTTTTCTTGCTTATTAAGTCATAAAGCGTTTTTGGTTTTACCGGCTTTAAGCTTTATTGTATTTCTATGGCTTGAACAGAGCCTAGGTTCCTGCATTGACTTCATCAATTGCTTTTTGTTTTTGTTCCTTTGTGTATTTATTGTGTAACTTTCGTAACTTTTGTTTTTTTTTTTTTTTCGTATCATTTGTATTTTCCTGGGAAAAAGTACTTTAATTTAGAAAAATACACTTTAATTTATACGAATTTGTGTTCAAAATTTTTGTTTTTAAAACTGTTCAATATATTATATTGTAACGATGCACCCCCCGGAAAGGGCATCGTCCCGGCGCGAACACCCCGCCGAAGCCGCCCGGCCGACCATCCGCAGGGTGAGAAATAGGCACGATATGCCTACCGTATTTTGCGTCAAGAAGTCCGCGAACGGACTTACTGCGGCAATCGTCTGAAAGCACCGAGCGGTGCCGAAGACGACCGAAGACGACCGAACGGCAAGCGCGGCGTCGAGACGCCGTAATCCCCACCGTTCCGCCATACCACTCCAACGCTACCGCCGCTACCCCCACCACTGCGTAACACCGCCGCGACGCAGGTATATAACGCGAGCGTCGTCAACGCTAATTGCGATTCCTGATTATCCGTCTCACCGACTACACCGATCCTGAATCCCGCACCGAGCTAGTCGGTATATAATAATATAATAATAATATTATATAATAATAATATATTATTATATAATAACATATGACAGAAATTTTAACTTCATTATAGCTTATACGTTAATTTATGTTTGCAATATTAAACGCATTTTATTTTATAAGTAACAAGTTTATATTATTATGAATGCATATTATTATATAAAAAAAGTTTTAAACATATTACAATCTACCATTTCAGGACCTTATTCGATTCTGGGACTTAATCCCTGTACTCCTGTATTTTAAGACCGCGCTTCACGCACAACCTAGTTTGTACTAAGATCTGAAAAATAAAGATAAGTGTGAGAAAAGAATAAGCTTGAAATCTGGAATCTCATCTCGTATTAAATTAAATTCTCAATCGATCACTTCTGAGATTCGACTCGCAGTTTTAGCTGACGAAAAGTGTAGCGAACTGGTACTTTCGCTGCCGAAAGGCGTAACGATTACGGGATTGATTCTCAGGAATTGCAAAATTCATTAATAATTCCCGAAAGTGAATTTGGCCTTTACGCTGACGAAGAGTGCAGCGATCAATCAAATTCATTTTTGAGAACGCGGCCGAATGACGAAAAGGGGAAACAGACAAACTCAAATTAAAAAAATTAGGATCAAACAAGCTATTACGTCAAAGATCAAGATCCGCTCCCCCTTCTCCAGAAATTGCAACAACTGGTAAACGCACCTCCATTTAAACCTATTCCTGCCGACTTCGACATTGATTATCTACAGTCAGATAGATAAAAGTGATCCTCGTTACGAAACTTTATAAACTCCGATATCTTTTTGGTCCCGAGCAATAATAATAACTTTCATTACTTTCACACGACTTGTCCAAATCCCTGGTCAATTTCTTAAATGCATTGACCAAAACGCAAACAAGCACAGAACGTGACAAAATGCATGGGAGAAGAAGCGCTCTAAAGCGACAAAAAAAATACAAAAAAACAAAGAAAAAATGCTGAATGATATTTTTCAGGTATCTTTGGTTCGTACTATGCACCAAAATAAAGTACTCAAAAAAAATTTAGTTAAGCATTAAATTTTGCAATTAATGTCCATTCACCAAATTATGCCTATGCAATATTCGAAAATTTAAATTCATGGGAGAAAATGCGTTCAGCAGCAATCAAAAGATATAAAAACTTACACGGCAATATCTTTTGGAAATTTCTTAGGAATTACGACTTAAATCAACGGTTACGACCAGCATAGATCAGCCTTAACAACAAATTAAAATTTTATTTAATTAGCAAATTGCTAATTAATCACAAAAAAACTAACTACGTAAAAATTAATAATTAAGCAAAAGTGAATAACTCATCGCATTAGTTAGAGTCTTCATAACACTTTTATGATAGCAAAAATGTGTCGAATTTAATGATCAAAGTACGCGTCAAAAACTCTGATAAAGAGTAGAATTTGTCCACTGTTGGAGAGTGAAAGTAATCTGGACCCTTAGTCTTATTCTAGAGGACCCTTAAGATGATAAAAAAATGACCTCTATATATATACACTTATATGTGCGTGCGTGTGTGTGTATATAATTTGGATTTTATTTGGATTTAACGCTCAGTCTTCGTCCAGATTCTAGGCTAGAACAAACTAAAAATGGTCTAAAGCTGGCCATATCACAGGTATCGTTTGTGATATATTACCGATGTATATCAAATTATTTCAATAAGAAAAAATACGTGAGCAAATATATCAAAAAATTATTTTTACTGTACATTATATTACGTATTTGAGATATACGTTTATTAAACTACAAGATCAGCTGAAGGTGAAAGTAAAAGACAAATAATTGTTACAGAATCTATAGTAATAATCCAGCCCCGTTTAAATAAATTGGGTGAGAAAATGATTTCGCACAGATAATACAATGTAATAATATGCCCAAAAACTTCCAAACTCCCCAAGCTTGACGACCAATTTCAAAATTTAATGTCTCCTCCGAAAAAATACGTGATCAAATATATGTGAAAAAAATACGTCAATTATTTTTATTGTAATATGTAATAATAAATACAATAGAAAATAAAACTTACGGAAGGTACAACAGATATGTGAAAGAACTAAAGGAAAAAGCTGTGAATGAAGTTTTAACAGGAGCAGGCTCAGTTGCAGAAATAGCAGCGAAGTACAAGATCTATGAAAAAACACTGTATGACTTGATAAGAAAGGAAAAAAAATAAAAAATAAATATACACAAATAAAATTTTATATTAATTTATGTGAGCTTGGAAGGGGGAAAACGGTATTGTAAAATGTTGTAATGGTAAATTCCAATTTTTATATTTTTATATTTCAATTTTTATAATTTTGACAATGTAATTTTTATTTATTTATTTTTATTACTTTATTCTCATAGCAATGCGATGGGTTACGAAAAATTCAGATTCAAAGTAAGCAACCCGATGGCCTAAAGAAGAAGCAGCCTGGTTAAGTTTTAAACAAGTTTGCCTGGAATTCCTTGGGAATAAAAAAAGCGAAACATACAGAGAAATTGTGGCAGAAATGGTAGAAAATTTCAAAAACATGGGATGTTTAATGAGCTATAAGGTACACTTTTTGCATTCGCATATAGATAAATTTCCCGACAATCTTGGTGATTTCAGCGAAGAACAAGGTGAGATTTCACCATAATATAAAGGACATGGAAAAACGATATCAAGGGATATGGAATAATATGTTAGCGGACTACTGTTGGGCGCTGAAAAGAGATACACCAGAGGCCAACGACACAAAGAAGAGAAAACGAGCTCCTCTCAGGAGATCATTTGAAACCAAGAGGGTACGGTATTCAAGACACAAAGAATAAAAATACCATGAACAAATTTTTCTCTCTTTTTGAACAAACAAACAAAGTAACAGAACAAAAGTCGGTAAATTCAAATACAAATCGATTTTTCAAACTTCACCCTCTCACCAAGCCTGTAGAATGGAATCAAGAACCAATCTCGAATTGGGACTGCTTTCAGGTCTTTAGATACATCGCAAGGAATAGAACCTACCATGTGGCAGTCTTCGCACTCGACATTTTATTTTTTTTTGTGTGCCGGTGTTATTACTAAAAAACCTACTTTTTTTCCCGTAGTACTGCGTAATGATTATGTAAGTAACTAGTCTCTGCGGCCCGTTTGTTCCGCACCCCGCCGCGGTCGAGCCTCGGCCTGGTGCGGGCCTGGCTCTCCCCCCCCCCCGAATCCGCGATACACATAGTGTATATGTTGTTGAAAAAAACAAAGTGGTATCCAAATTGAATCATCCTTAGATTGATACAGGTTCTCCAATATATTTACACTTCGACGTATACACTGGCCTTTTTATATTTGGTCACAGCGGCAACGATACATTCGCAAACCACTTTCTGGTCAATATGTTATCCTCTGACATAGCAAAAATTATCTCAAAAATTCCTAGTTTAAAGATAACTACGAAAAATGTTTGGTAAATTATGCTTCAGAAAATACGATAGATGATAAAGTCATACTCAAAAAATTTCGATTAAACTCTGTTACAATCGTATTTTAATATATATGTAAGTTACACAGCATACAATATCGACAATTAAAAAAGAAATTTTCTTTGACATTTTTAATTGCTTTAGAGATTATAGAGTTTAAGTTTCTCAAATATGAATAATTTTATATGAATAATTAAACTTAATGTACTGAACCTTTTACATCATATGTAAAACTCCTTTTTTCCCCATTTTTTTGCATGCAATCTATTTTCTTGCATCTGATTATTTGTTTATCTAATAATCCAATAATAGCTCAACAGCTAATTTTCGTAGTTGAATTTCGTTAATTAAGAATAGACGCTGTCGTCGTTTGTCCATATTATTTAGGACCGGCAGATTCTTCTTCTGCGCGCATTATCATGTAACTAAGCCACTATGGCCAGCTTCATGAGACGACTTTATACCAGCGCTTCATACTTTACTTAGCGAACAGCGTACAGTGCACTAATCACATGCAAAGAAGCAGACACAAAAATTATATACTGCGCGACAGCTTAAAGACAGATAAGGACAAACTAGGATTACTTCGACAGGTCAATTGCAATTCCAAACTTAGATTGAATGGTACGATTTCATCGAATTTGGATAATACCTATAATTTCGATGATATAATTTCGTCCAACGTAAATTTGATGATATAATTGACGTCTGCCTAAACAATTCATCATATAACCAAAATTTAACAAAATTATATATAGTTATGCCTCTATTTATGCGCTCTTTGTGCGGTAACCAAAACCGATAGTAAATAAGTAACCTGTCAATCTACGATCGTAGGCATTTGCTTTTATATTTATTTATTTAAAGAATATTAATATGTAAAAATCATTTACCTTCCTACATTAATATGTAAAAAGCAATTTCTGGTAACTGGGCAATAAACCAATTCCAAGATGCTACTGCAAAGAAATTATTCGTGAATGGTGTCTTAGGAATTATTGATACTGGCTTAATATGTACAACTAATTTTGCAAATTTACCAGATAATGATTGGTTTAAGCAGGTTGTTACAAGAAAATCATCTGCAGAAAAACAGAAGTCTCTTGAGGCCATCGCAACCCGGGATGATATGAGAGGAATTACCGTGGCATTAGCAACTAAGGCTAATTATTGGCTTATGAATCATCATACTGGACAAGGTGCAGTGGCAGGATATGTCAAGAAAGTTCTGGAAGTGTTTTACCCAAATATGGTGACTGATCAAGTTGTATCAGCTGCACACAATTTAGGTCACTTTGTAAGTACTTTGAGAGTGTTAGATATGGCTGGAATTGCAAATATTAGACAATCAGTTCCATTCGTGATAGCAGAAAGTGCAGCTGTTAGACTATTAGATGATGCAAAGCTGAGGTTTCAATCCATGCCTGCTGGAACTCATAGACTAGTTGTTGCATACGAATCGGCAAAAAGACTTGTCAGAAGTGTGTATGCAGCATTTTGCCCGTCTGTTGAAGATTTCATAACAATCCCTGAAGTAAAGAATAGAGTTATAGAAAATCCTGCATCATACCATTTTGGAGCATCAT
This sequence comes from Temnothorax ravouxi, assembly GCA_030770255.1. Taxonomy (NCBI): domain Eukaryota; kingdom Metazoa; phylum Arthropoda; class Insecta; order Hymenoptera; family Formicidae; genus Temnothorax; species Temnothorax ravouxi. The sequence goes on from JASTWP010002794.1 coordinate 8,817, forward strand.
ATCTAACTGGTGAGGCAAGAGCAGATTACCAAGATACCGACGTGAATAATTATCTTGGAAGACTAGGAACATTCATCAATGTTCTTTATAAACAATCAACTCTTGCAAAATCACCGCATTTAACAGCTGCTAGAGTCGAAAGCTATGATGATTATGATGCAGATTTTAAAGCTATTTTGGGTAGAATACAAACAGCACAAGCAGCAGCTAGAGAAAGGTTGGTTGAAGAACAAGTACAAGAGTTTATGGCAGCTCCACAAGAAATTTTAGCTCAAATCAGAGCAGTTTATAATCCTCCAAGAGTACCAAGAAATTAAAATAAAATTCCAAATTATGACAGCCCACCATTATCTATGCATGGTATTGTAAGCTTGTCATTTATATAATATCTATTTGTTTGATTGCAATTCTCCTGATGTTTATTTATAAATTCATATGGTTATGTTGTTTAATTATGATTGCGTTTTTGATCAACTCATTCCAGAGATTAAATGGAAATTGAAATAATGCTAGTTAATAAGTTTTAATTTAAGTTTTATGTAAAAAAAAAAACAAATAAACTAAAAAACCAAAAATATATAAATAATACCAAAAATACTTGTATTCATCATTTTAAATGTTTGTTGAGAGTTCTTAGACTGTTCCTCCACAAGAGCAGTTATGTTGAATAATACAGTCTAAAAAGACGTAATTTCATTCATATACTTAATCTTAATTTTAGGTTTATTTTTAAAGGGACGTACCCTACGGAATTTGCACGGTTCTAGAGGCCGAGAAGAAATATGACGTCCCCGGCTCAACTTTATACCTGTTTAAAATAACAGCGTAAAATGAGATCTCGAGGAGAGGCAGAAAGCTATATCATATCGACATCAAGTCTTTCGATAAATCTAGTATACAACGACTCGTGTCGTCATAAACAAGCGGCGCTTGTTATTATCGTCAAGAGCGCACTTCGGACTTCTGATTCTCGCGATGAAGAAGACGAAGTGACGATCATCTCTCGCCGCGTCAGTTTCGGCCATTCTCTCTTGAAAGTTCAAGATAACAACACGTTTTAACAGTCGTTCCGTAAATTTGTGTAACATCGGTATCATAAGTGTGATTGAGCTAAATACATTGTAAGCAGTAACGTTAGCTGCTCTGCGTGCGCTATTAAGCCATACAATCCTGATTGTGGACGGCGAATCCTTACGAGAAGTAGCAAGAGATCTCCTACGCATAGCAACAGTACATCGGTCCAGCCATAATTGTGGTCTCCTCTATACAACAGCGAAGGATCGTTGCCAGCAATCCTTTGAAATCTCATTGCAACGACGACGTGTCGTTATCATTCATGATGACTGATATACCTAAAAGATGCGATGCCGACATGACATCGCAGTTATTTGAGCTAGTGCCAACACGACACTAGCTATCTCCGAGAGATCTTCTCTTTGCCTGTTCAGTGAACAGCGCAGCCAGCCAACAGGTATTTAATAGTGTTTCATCGAAGCCTGAGACGAGTTTGAAACGTAACTCTCTTGGTTTCAGAAACATCGCTCAATCAACGATTCGAGCCACGAGTTATGCGCATAACCTTGATATATAAAGCCTTTGCGAGAACAAGACGTTCTCTTCATTGTAATTTACATTCATTAAAACTGTCAAGTTCTTTTAGTTACACCTTATTATAACTTTTCAAACAATTGTCATTATTTAATTCAATGATACTTTCACTGTAATTACTTTCATTAGCATATGATTTAATATCTATCCAAAGCATTTAGCCAAAATATTGTCACATTTGTTTCATGATTGTAAAATTAATCAACGAGATTAATTAGAACATTTAATAATTCGTCAGCGTGAATCATAGATATGATGTGCATGCTTTGATGTGATACCTTAATACATTGTGCATGTTCTTATTTGATACCTTAATGTGTGGTGCATACTTTTATGTAATACTTTGCTGTATTATGCATGTTCTGATGTGATGCTTTTGTAATGTTCATTCTCTTATTTAATAATTGAATGATTCTTATGATTTGATATGTTTAGATATATTCTGATAAAATAAAGTAATCCGTTTCTTCATATTTCTTTAAAAGACACAAAAATAATACTTAAATTCTTATAATTAAGAATCCAGAAATATATCAGAACAACGATGCTTCTTGAATCTTATTCATCCAAATAAGAACTTCCTGTTTGATTTATCAGAGTATATCTGTGATATTTTATTAATGATATGTATTTAATTATGTATATCTCTACGTATTGAAAATTGATGCTGCTTTTGCGCACGAATATTTGAAAACCTGTTCAAATAATTATATAAATAACATAAACATTTCAATCAGTATCGCTCTCATTCTTTCTTACAGTCTAACAAATAGCTTGTTAACAATACCCTACAGTTAGAAAAAAGAGAAAGATGATAAAGAACAAAAATTGTACTACATAAAAAAATTTACATTAAAAAAAAATATATTTGTAATATTAATGTGCGCCACATACTCGTTTTTTGACGAAATCTGTAGAAAATTCTGTCTACAATTAATGAAAACGTTACTTTTGTGAAGCCTTAGTATATAGGGATTACGTGTTAAGTAATGAAACTTTGAAGCTCTATATCTCTAATTCGGTGCGGCTGTGACTTCTAAAAATTTAACATGTTATGGATAGTGCTGTCATCAAGCTGTACACCAAATTTTAAGGAAATCTGTAGAAACATGAAAATCAAGAGAACGTTCTTAAGTAAACTTGACCCGAATCGTCCGTTAACGGATTCGGGAACACTTCCGGGCTCATTCGAGTATGCAAAGCGATGAGAGCATGAAGAAGTGGAGTGTAGGGGCGAAAAGAATCATTTAAAAAAAAATATCGAGAGCTACGTGTATACTGACGATCATTATCGCTGTACTGATAATAATAATTATTTTGCTCTTGGCAATGATCATATTGCCAAGCAGCCAATATGTAGCTAGTAAACCATTACTCCAACGATCAGTTCGAATCGGATTGTCGTCCAGTAAGTCCAGTAAGTTGTCTTCTGAAATCAAAGTGAATCCAATACAACATCAAATCATCTGTCAAGACTATGGAATCTCAAGGCAACTTGAGAGATGTGTACAAAGCAGAAGCTCTAAACCTTACAAGATCAAAGTTGGTGTCACGACTACCATCGGAACATCAAAAATTCTTTACCAGTACCGACAGGTTCATAATATCCAATGCCAGTCTGCAGAAAAACTCGGGAGCAAAGGACTATGATAGAATAAGATTTAGAAAGGAGACGCCTGCGGTCATACATATTGCATCATACGAGGGAAATGAGCCCTTAGATAAAATAACACGATACAAAATCTGTGCATATGCGTTAAACCCATTGTATGCTGCTGATTGGAACACACTATCCAATCCTATGTTAGCGGAAACATTAGAGTCATTAGAAACAATATTATGCAGTTATACGTCTTACGATTCTCTGCTGGACTGTGGACTACAAACAAACATGGAAAAATGCAATATAGTCATCCAAAAGAAGATCTGGGCTACAAAGGAAGAAGTGGATGAAGATACAAAAACACCTAGAGATGAAGTAGCAGTTGATATGGGAATAGACGACTTTGACAAATTGCCCCAAAGTTGTACGGTAGTTGCATTATCCATCCTCATACTTATTGGGAAAAATGTTACCGATGCCAATAGAAAAGGATGGTTCAGAAACAGATGGAGAGCATTGGCAAACATTTGCAATGTATCCATAGATGCAGATAAAATCAAACCACCTGTATTGAGGGCATGTCAAGCAATTTACTCTTCTGCATCCTCTAATCAGCCTGTTAGAAGTAGCATCTTTAAGATCATTCGATCATTATCAAGAACTGTTAAAAATCAAAATCATGTTATTTTCGTCGGCGCCCTCGGCTCGTGGGACCCGGCCAATGAGAGGGTGCTGAGACTGCTGCGCGTGGGCAGCGCGTACGCAGCGATGATGCGCCGTCTCATTGTCTCGGATACCATTCGCTGGTCTAGGGACATCTACGTGGAGCACGTGTCCGGCGTGCGCCAGTACGCCGCTCCTTCGCGTCCCCCCGCTGATGGGGTACCGGCCACTCCGCCTCGCGCAATTCGCCGGCGTTGGCCCACCAACGATTAGGAGCGGCGCTAATTTCTCTGGTCCTTTGTGATTCTATGTTGTACGAGTATGAGTGTCGCGTAATTTATTATTATTTTATACATGGAGTGGCCACGTAGGTCACTCAATTCAGTATTGTAAATAGCCCGAAGTTCTGCCCACGATTTTTAATACTGTGCGTCTTTCTCTTTTCTACTCTTGTCTTCCATATTCATGCATTTTTGCACTTTTATACTTTTTATCTTTCTTCTTCTATTATGTATCTTTTCTCCTATTTCTACTACTTTCTTTTTTTTCTCTCTTTTTCGTATTTATATGTGTGGGCCTGTATGTTCCGTGAGTGAATGCCGCGTATCTGATGTTGTATTTCATTCGAGTGTGAGTGTTCCGCGAGACAAGCGTATGCGCAAATTTTTTTTATCCTGTGAGATATGCCGCACGCGGGCCCCTGGGTCAGTTCTAACTTCTGACGTCCACACTTCTGTGATAGGCCCAGGGGCCATAAAGCTGTGATAATTTTTTTTCGTCGGCCGCCCCCTGGGGGTTTTTCCTCGTCCTCCCGCGGCGGACGGGCTCTTCGCTGTTCCTCTTCCCGTGCCTTCCCCCCCTTGTGCCCTGCTATGCGGGCTCTGGGAGAGGGGGAAGGGCGGGCTTTCCTAATGGGTCGATAGATCCGCCCTTATTGGTGATGGACTAATATCCACTATTCTATGTGGAACTCCTCTCCGGACAGAGGAGTTCCTGTCTTAGTACTTGTTCGTACATGTCCCGTGCGCCTTGTGGATGGGGATGCAAATTTTCCGGATGAACTGTCTCGCAGCCAATGAAAAAAACCTCCTATGATGTAATGTCATGAAGGTTTCTTTGAGGCGGTCGAACGGCTAGACAAAATGGCTCGCCTTTCGACTAGGGGCCGTTCGGTCCGGATATTGAAGTGTCCTCAGATGTTGACCTCCGTGCGTCCTAGTGTAATCGTTTACGTGTATCCGGGCTCTGCGCACAGACCGTCTCGTCGCGTGTCGTAATACCTCGTGTGATCCGCGTGACGTGACTGTGGTCCTTGTCTATGTGTTTATGGGAGAGGTTTTTTAGTGAGTGCAAGCCCCACATACCCTGACAGCCGGCTGTCAGGATATGCTGTCAGGATAATGCGCGAGGCATTTTTCCTACACCCTCCGAAATAAAAAAAACAAAAGTAAGTTGTCTTCTTTGGAAAAGACAAGTTAACAAAGTAAGTAAATCATATTTTCAACTAATTCCTGTACAGCCAAACAAATAGGCAATCGTGCCTCACATATAATGCAATGTAATACTCCCAAGCTCCCCAAGCTTGACGACCAATTTCTAAAATTTAATGTCTTCTTTGAAAAATAGCCCAGTTTCTCCGCACGAGCCCCACTCGTGCGGGGAAGGGGGGGTGCAGTTTGGAATATAAAAATTCCTGTGATCAGGTGGACTCGAACCCGGTTCCTCCGAGTTACGAGTCTGGCGCTTTACCACAAGACCACGCTACATTTTAATGTTACAGTCAAGCAGGAACTCAAGGAACTTCAACAGTGTATAAAGCGACGGCAAATAAAAGTTGCAAAAACCAGAGAACCACGAGAAACAGACTAAAAGCAAAAGAGACTCAAGCGCGAATCAGAAACAGATAGCCATTATAATTTTGATAAAATAAATCAAAATCATCGATTTTTTAATCAAATTCAAGATCAATTAAATATAACGCAACGAGAGTATTGCATTTCTCCCACAAGAACACCAAAAAGCATCAAAATAGACCACCAATCGCAAAAACCAGAGATCTTCCAGATCATGTGTTTGAGCAACTTCGGCAAAATAGTTTTAAAAAAATGACCAAAAATCTGAAATATATTATAGAAGCAAAAAAAAACAGATAAAAAAATAAATAGTTAAAAAGATATTCGGCAAAATACAGTAGAGCGAAAATGTCAATGGCAAAAAAAAATGTCTGACATTTCGCTGCCAGAAGCAGCAGTTACTACCTGTTGCGGCTCAAAATATAAAGCAGGATGATTGCGTTATTGTTAGTTATACAGACAAGCGAGATATAACTGAAAACGATAAAGCAAGTCATAGAAAAATTCCAGCTGAATTATTGCTTCTAATTTAGAGGTTGAAAACAATGTCTTGCTATAATAGATAGCAAACCAAATAATAAATGAATCGTTAGATCGATTTTTTACGCGTTGTAAAAGAAATTTTTCATTTTGACCAAATTGCTTTCGACCAAATCATTGAGGTCATTGTGCTCATTTAGAGAGATCAATGCCATTAAAGAATTAAAAAAATCAAATGAGAAACCACTTCAACAACAGCTGAATAAAATATAAAATATTTTAATCAAATTATCCATAATCTTGCTTCAGATACTTCTGCAATATAGATAGAAGTATGGCAAGCAGTGCAGGAGTACAACACAGAGCAAAGGTAAGAGAAAAGATGCAATAAAATGCATAATTATATAATAATAAATTTAATTTTTTAGAACACTGCGGCTGAAATTCATGAAGACATTCAAGAAAACATTGAAAACGCAGACGCAGCCCACGATTACAGTTCAGGGACAACAACAAGCCGGGAGAAAACATACAGGACCGTGAGTAGAGACTGTTAAAAATCAAATCAAAAGAAACAGGGCTAAATAAGAGCAAATTCGCTGTTACTAATGATTGAGAATAAATCTCTCGCATCAAGAAAAGCAAATTGGCTCTTATTTAGCTCTGTTTCTTTCAATTATATAACGTTAAAAAAAACAAATAAATGTATTAAACATTCGGCAGATATACCAACCAGAAGGGCCGTCCCAGACTTGCAGCCAGGAATGGCAGGAATGATAATAAGGTAAAAAAATCTTTATTTAAAAAACAGATTTTCCATTTTTTGTTACAATTTTTTTTATTGTTTTATTTCAGAATCAAGAACAGACGGAAGACATCAAGGGAAGGGACACATCAAAGAAAAACAAGCCAGCCATATAACCGATACTCACCGGACCGTAAATTAAGAGCCATAAAAGACGTTGAAATAAATAATATAATAGAATTAATAAAAATTGCTATTCTTCCTCATCGTCTAATCAACCAGTAAGAAGCAGCATTTTTAAAATTATCCGCTCCCTTTCAAGGACAGTGGAGAATCAAAACCATGTCATATTTGATCGAATCTTACAATTATTGCAGTGGTCTGAGTCAAGCCATCTCTGGATGATATTCGAATACGTATTTACCCAGAATCCTGACATTCTATGCTTCCCTGAGTTAAACAGACCAGAAATTTCATCAATGTCTGCAGCCATTGACTTTTTAAACGCATTCCCCCCTGTGAGGATAGAGCTTTCTTAAAACTAATACATGATCATAATCAGCTTAAACCACTACAAAGTAACCAATTCATACATTTTACAGCAGCTGCCCATGCCATCTCAGCATGAGAGGTTCAACACCAACCTACCTTTAATGATACTCTACGATTTTTCGACGTTTTCGAACATAAGCGACACATTGGCATCGAAAACTCAAAAACAATCTTTTCTTTGATTTCTTCTACCCCTATTTCATATATAATTAATTTAAATTTGGTTGACTAGACCCAACTTTATACGCAATCAAAGGTTCATATACAAAATTCACGAAAAAAAAGCTTCCTCTATGAGAAAGCAATATAATGAAATAATAATTTTGCGTCACATGTATATCTTTTCTGCATTACAGAAAAGTGCCGCCTTTTCGACGTACCGTTTTACATCCCGGCGCGGGTGCCAGGAAGGACCAGGAAGGGCCTCAGCGCCAGCAATGTAAGTTGCATCTGTGCAACACTTTAAGTATTCTGTTTTTAAAAAAAATTTTTTATTTACAGGATGCGGCAGACGGCTTTATTTAAAAGTCTCCTACATAATAGGAGATTAAAAAGTAAAAATCCCATCAATAATTCTCTGCATTTAAAAGATTTATCCATTCATTTCTATTGTGATAACACTATGAATCACGACATTAAAAATCTGCAGTAAGTTGTACATCAATTAAAATAAGAAAATCAACACATTCATAAAGATATAAAGAACTTGAAAATGGAAAACTTTAATCTAAAAGAAGACATAAAGCAACTGAAAATCGAAAACTTGCACTTGAAAATAGAAAACTTTAATCTAAAAGAAGACATAAAACAACTAAAAAAGTCGTTTAAAAAAAATTGTGCAAATTAGAAATTTGCACTTGGCTTCCTCATAGAGGAAGTGATATCTTAAGATGCTAATACGGCCCTCTGATTGACTGATGACGCCTTAAAACTATACTTAAAACGATTTTAGATATAAGACCCGACTATGAATACTGGCCTTAAAAAATTATATATGAAATCGGTAACCCCTTTATTATTAACAATTTTCATTAATTCTATTATATTCTTCAGTTTTTTTTATCCCTATTTTATATATAATTCTTTAAAATTTGGTTAATCAATTCTTGAGTTATAGAAATTTTAGTAAGGCTTTGGGGGTTAAGGAGAGGAGCTCAAAAATCGAAACTATATCACTTCGAAAGCTCATAAATAGCTCCTAATTCTGCCGCAAAGAACGATTCAATATCTCTATTTTTAAGTAGTGGAGGGGCTGAGTCAACGTTGACTCAGCCCCCCCACAAAAAATATTAAATTCCTGCTCAGTCTGACGAGCTCAAAATTTTTAATCTGCGGGATATAAAAGCTCATAAATAGCTTGTAATTTTGCGCTATTGGTTTTTTAATTTCTGCAAAGTGGGGAGGCCAGCTCAACAGGGATGTCACATTTGTTCTTTATAGAAAAGAACGTAATATTCTTACGCCGAACGTAACGTTGGATTTATTTGTATTTCAGGAAATCATAAAACTATCTATGTCAAAACCATCAGGAGAGCAAAAATCTAGTACAAAATAAAGATATAAATTGCGTAAGATAATTATTAATTTAAAATAATAATTATAATATTATTATCAATTAATACCTTCATTAAGTTAATATTATTTCCCAATCAGATATCTATATCAATTTATATAAAGTATTATATGAAGTATGCAGTTGCTAGTAATATATCCACTTTTAAAAAAGGCATGTAAAAGATGGAATTGTTGCCGCTTTTCCGCGATGCTAATTTTAGTTCTCCTGCTTGGCTCAATTCGTACTGCGAAAGTAATTGTCAGCACGAAAATCATGTTTTAATAATAACTCATAAGTGACAGGTTATTATAATTGATTTTATTCAAGTTATCTTGATGCGTGATGTCAAATAAATGTAAAGATTAAATTTGATACATGTTATTAAAAATATATAACAGTTGAGAATAAATGGCATCACCTGTTTTGTAGTGTTTATAGTTAATGTTAAATGTTCTATCAGCTATTTCTATAGTTAATGTTAAATGTTCTATCAGCTGTTTGTAACGTACTGTCGCTCTATTATAGGTAGAAAGAAATTTCGTACTAATAATTCCGGGTGTGTGAAATTTGCACCCCTACTTTACAATTTTCTAGTTCTGATTAGAGTTCCAGCTTCTTTTCGAAGAAAAGTATTTTTATGTTTATAAAAAGAGTTCCGGCGATTAACACTTTGAAAAAGGCAGTTAAAAATAAAATGCTAACTTCACCCAACTTTATTAAAAAAAGAAAAAAAAAGAAAAAAAAGTTTAATTTAAAGTCAGAATAGTTCTAAGTAGTTCATTTGATTCCTTTCAAAAAGTTCTAGAGTTCCTGATAAGTAAAAAATTGCAAAATCTTAGAATTGTTTTTAAAAATCATCATCAAAACACAAATAACATTCACGGCAGACCTTCGAAGTCGAATATCTTCTTAAAATTCCCATCAAAACGCATGCAACTCTACCACTAACTAGTGGCGATCCGGCCACTATAATAGTTAAAAAGATATTCAAAGATGCAACGGATGACATTCGACTAAGCCCCGTTTCACACGTATCCGACACTGGACTACTGACGCCGGGTATCCGATCGCGAAATGTATAATATGGAAGCATTTACACGTTTGTCCGATAGCCGATTTGTGAAAACAAACAAAATCGATCGGATACCCGGCATCGGTAGTCCAGTGCCGGATACCTACGTGTGAAACGAATCTAAATCTTTCTGTCCGTAAACAGCACGGGCACGGCACGGTTATGTCTAAATCGATCTTAAATCGGAAATGTATTCACGGAGGAAATTCGTTATACAAGTAAGGGCCAAAGCACATATGACAGTCGTAGTCGTGGACGTAAGTAACGCACAAGCTTTGGCGTATCCTGTGAGACTTGTGAGATCAAGGATTACGATCGTCGTATATCGCTACGACATATTATGTGCTTTGGGCCTAATATTGATATAAATCTCGCAGCACTGATATATACGCGTATAATTGATTAAAGATGCAACGATAAAATTATCGTAAACAATATCAACGAGTAAAACGCATAATTTAATGCATCGGGTACAGACATTCATGGTGTATTAAAAAGTTGAAGAAAGTTACGTGCAACATACAATCATTAGTCTATATACTCGATATAAATAAAAAATGGTATAGTACTATAATTGTCCCTACGCTATTAAATATCAAAAGATAAAATTTAAACCAATACCTTGAGTTAAATAACATTTTGTTCTTTTTAATTACCATGTGTCAAAATTTATTATTTTAACACAATAAATGTTATTTTAACTCCATTGACTAGTCAAATTAATAATTAAATTAACATTGTTTTAGTTAAATTAACCCTTCAGGAGCCACACATCCCGTTGGAATAAAAGGTTATAATTTATAAGATAGTCTGAAAAAACATCCCTGATAAGTTTTTAGTTTTTTTGTTTTTTTTGTTTTTCCACTTTCTTTTGTTTTTTGTTTTTTCCATTTTCTTGTTTTGCTTTTTTTCGTTTTTTTAATGTACATAATTATGTACATTAAAACAAAAAAATAATTATGTACACAGACTCCTAAAAGGTTAACGACATACTGAGTAACAGAGATGGTCTTACTTCGCGTGGCCCTAATACTAGAAGCAAGTTCACGCCGGCGAAACTGGAAACGATCAGTTAGATTACGTGATCGGAGGCACTGTTGGCCGTGTACCAAACCCGCGGCCGACCGACCGGTCGCTCGCAGAACCCACGTTAAGTACGCGATCGCGTATACACGTACTCGGTCTCTCGGACCTACTACCGGTTATCACGCTGGCCACGGATGCCCGTCCGCGTTGCGAACAGCGGCAAGACTACTACCTTTTGTAAATCGTGGCAGAAAAGAACGCGAAAGAAGTGGCGAATCCGTGTTAGTATCCAAAGATTCAAGTGACCTGAAAACTACGGTGGTGCGAGCACTGTCGTTTTGTATCGAGGGAGTCAGGTTGTCTTAAGCCATTGATTCTCTGCGCGAGTCTCTTTGGACCTGGAGTCAGAGTCAGTTACTGGTCTGGTGATGCAAATATATAGCCTCCCAGTCAAGTCATGCGCCCACCTCCCAGTGGTCTCGCTGAACCGCTGTAATGGGGCTGTTCCGATTCAGTACGACTCGGTCGCAAGATCTGATGTCGGCTGGCCAGCGCGTTCTGCAGTAACCAAGTGGCGTCAATGGCGATCTGACTGCGCCTCTAAGAGCCTGTAGTGATACGGGCCCAAGTACCGCTGGTGAGTTGCGGAGCCAAGGAAGGGCACGGTTATCTGGGAAGCTCTCGGCTGTCAATCCGTTTGCTCCACAACACGCAGTAAATATGAAGAATAAATCTTCACGCCAGGGTTCTCGGATGGTCCGGGCACTGCACGCACGATGCGAGATTGATGACTCGGTTAGTGCGGAGACACCCAGTAACTCCGTAGCTGGCTCCTCGAGAGTAGGCGCTAGTTATCGGGTATAGAAACGATTACGCCTCTTGACGCACGAAACTCGTGCCACGAGTAGCCGTGGCCCCCAATAGCCATCTTCTTCCTTCTTCTTCTTTGTAAATTTTATGGCACCTAATCCTCCTCAAGATCACATAACGGCCAAGAACAAGTCGAATATAATAAATACAGACTCAAAAGATTCAATCCAAACTCGGCGCTGATTGCATCAGCAATTGTCAAAAATTATTCAGGACAAAACACGTCCGAACATGTCCACGGTCTCGACGAGACTTGACCCCGGTAGCCGTGTCAAGTTAAAATAGAAATAAATAGTAATAAATTATTTCGTGAATGGATATCCATCTGTGTCAAACGCAGTGCACGGACACTGCGTTTCAAGCACGTCCGGCGCCGGGGATCGACTCGCAACGGTGGCGGGATTCGCGTCCGCTTCTCCCACGTTGCAAGGCCGGCCAACTTCGACTCCCCGGCTAAAGTAAAATAATCGCATGCTTTAATGGGTTTGGAACCCTTAAGGGAGGGTTGTTCGACCGATTCGATTCGGAGTCGTAGATCAATGAGACCCTTTCGTCGGGACTGGAATCCGATTGAGCCTGATGATCGATCAAATGATGCGTTCGCTTGAACCGTGACTGACCCATCTCGCGAAAGCCCTTCGCGAATGGATTTTTATTGATCTTCAACTTCGTGATGTTCTCGTTTTGGTATGCCGTTACTGCGATAAATTCCGTCTCCTTGAAAGCGAACAACGCGGTTAAATGAGTAAAGAGCTCGTTGTAGTTCTTCGCATCGAAGCAACGAATCCTATCCAAATCCTAGGAACGTATTTGTGCATCGATGTTAATACCACGTTATTATTGGGGTCGTTGATGTTGTTCGTAAGCTTCAATTTATTGAAGTTGATCGGATTGTCCATCCAGTGGCTCCCCGTTGCCGAACTCTCGGGATGCTTATAAATCCTATAGCCGAAGAGCTGTTGCGGCTCTGCCGGCCCCGCAAAACTACAGCCACCCATATTGCTGTTCTCGCCTCCGTTCTGGTATTCACAGTACTTGTGGCGGCGATCGGAGGCCGGTGATATCTCCATGAAGACATAATAATTCTCACGTTTCTCCAAACCGTTTACGTTTATTTGAACGGACAGAAACATGCGCCGACCGCTCTTGGTAATTATCATCTCTGTATTATCCTCGTAGAATTGCTGCCAGAGGTTTCGATTAAGCATCTCCACGTTGACTCCGCGCAGCAATGGGGGTTGAAATACCCATTCGCTTAAATTCATCCTCTCACCTAATTTGCGTTGTAGAGCGATCGATGACTGCGCGAAGAGTGGCGATGCCAGTTGCATATTCAGTTCCAGAAGCATCAGTGCATTGTGTAAATCTTGAAGAAACATCTCCGATGATCGACGTTTCTTCTGCTATACCGTCGGTGTAAGATATAAGGCAAACACGGAAATGGTTAAAACGAACGTCCAAATCACGTGCAGTTGTAGAATGGAACTCAGACAATCGGTTCTCGTCAGTGACCTGCCACAAAACGGGATCAGTGCAATCCGCCGAAACTAGGCAAACTATATGTGTCGTCGGTCGTTCGGCGCCAACACATAAAACAACTATGTGTCTATAAACCATTTGTCCTTTCTGTCGCGATTCACAAAAAGTAATATATAAGGTAACAAATAACGTTCACATGATAATTTTAAATGCCATAATCACACTAATCTACTAAGCCAGTTAAAATAAATATTAACTCATTACGCGTTGTTAATCCATTTGTCGTAACTTTCTCTTTCTTTAATCCTTTAGGGGCTACACATCAATCCCTGGAGTAAAATGTTATAATTTATAAGGTGTCTTAAAAGACGTCCCTGATGAAAGTTTTTTAGATATTTTTTTTTAGTTTTGTTAGTTTTTAGTGTTGTTTCTTTTTTGCTTTTTTTTTTTTAGTACATAATTATGTACACAGGCCCCTAAAGGATTAAAAATGTTCAGATACTGTGTGTGTGTGTGTGTGTCTGTTCCTTTTCCGGGTAATCTCAATAAAGATATCCTGCACTTCTTCAAGCTTCTCATATATTATAGGTACATATTTGTCTTTCCGCTGAATCTCGATCAGTCGAACTCAAGATATTAAGATTCTCTAATAATTCGATAATATTCCAACAACGTTCAGACGAAGAAATTATTAGATTAATGTGTGTACAAATGGCAACAACTGGCTTCTTTTATGTACATTTTACATTAGTGATATATATTAGTGATATTTAGACCCTGATAAAAATATGTGCACGGAAAGAACGGTTTTGCTAAAGTATCTAAAAATTTAGCTAAATATACAGATCTGAAAATAATTTTGTTACACCATTAAAATAATTATAGTAAATCGCTGAAATATGATGATTCTGTAAAATTTGACATTTTAGCAATCAGTTTAAGTTCTACATAATTATTTTGATGGACCAACAAAATTATTTTCAGATCTTTATTTAGCTAAATTTTTAGATACTACGGGTACAAAATTCGATTTTGTGAAGCACAAACGAAAGCCAGAGACTTGCAGAGTTTCTTATTCGCGCATCATGGAAATGTATACGCCTTTAATCTACACATACGAAAAAAACGGTTTTCTGTTTAAAAATAATTTTGTTGCACCATTAAAATAATTATAGTAGGTCGCTGAATGCTATAAAAATTTTGATATTTTAGTAATCAGTTTAATTGTTTTACATAATTATTTTGATGATGCAACAAAATTATTTTCAGATCTGTATCTAGCTAAATTTTTTGATACTTCAGCAAAACCGTTCTTTCCGTGCATTCTTCTGTATACTCTTTACAAATATAGAAAGAGGATATCAAAAAATAAAAATGCGTTAAGTCATTACAATGTTAAATTTACGTAAAAATCCATGTACACGGGAAATCTCGAGATTTTTCTCTTTTTCTCTCTCTCTCTGCAGTAACGAAAACTCACGTTTTTACACCAAATCGCGTGTTACGATATCGTATTAAAACTTATAATAAACGACTATTTCGGCCGAACTTCAACCGATGACATAATGTGCGCCTTTTAATATAAAAAAAAATTACATAATTATACTCAATGTATACAAAATAGAGAACAATAGACGTTTAGCTTGTACACGTAAGTGAATCTCGCGTATCATTAATGTATATATTATAAATGTGTACTTGACGCCTTCTTTTTTTGCCTTTTTTGAAAATTATATTTACGTGGTATCAATAACAAAACGATATTTTCACAAGCTCAGACTATTCAGTATATCCGCTGTAATCTACTTTTCATTAAAAAGTACTCTTTTGTGAACTATTCATCATCATATACGGTAAGTACCAATAAATTCTAGATTTAGTAAAAACACATGATAAATGCTATCGTTGATCAAAACTCATTTAAACGATAAGCTTAAAAATACAATTAATTAATTATGAGACAGGATCCTAATATGAGATATTTTAAGCTAAAAGGCCTTATATAGGCCCCATCTTTTGTGATCCCACCATGTAAAAACCCGCCATCTCATATTAGGATCCTGTCTCATAATAGGGGTCTTTCCTCTATGGCTCTATGGATTTAATTTTAATTGTCTAATAAAAATTCAAACTAATTTAGATTTTGTATTAAACATTTAATCATTATAATTATGTCTAATACAAAATCTAAATTTGTAGAATATAAAGTTTATCTTTATTTTGCATATAATAGAAAAAAAATCTTATTAATTATTTCGGCTCATGTGGAGAAAAATTATTTAATTTTCAAATCCAATTAAGGTATAAAGGTATTAATACCCGGACACTTAAGAGTAAGTAAATGTACCAATGCCTGGACACGTATCTATGTCTGGATACCTTTAAAAAAATATATGTAGAAAGGTTTGGATACCGTAACTAAAGTTTCAAACTACAAGAAAAAATATTTTCATCTTTGATTTTAATTTGCGTTATACTTATAAATAGTCCAGATATAGATACATGTCCGACTATTGGTACTTGTAACTTAATTTCTAAACGTTGAGCAAGACATAATATTAACTTCTTAATGGCTAGTTAAGAAGATATTCGACTTCGAGGATGCAACGCGTGAAATTCGACTAAGTCCGCATAACATTTTTTTTTAACGTTCTGATAAGAGTTCCGTTTTTTAGTAGAACTCTAAGAATTGTGAAAGGAATTTCTATGATCGAAAACGATCCGGTCACTAGTTGAGAAGATATTCAACTTCAAAAATTTGCCGTGAACATCATTTGCGTAAGTTTTGATGATTTTTTTCAATAGATTTTTTTGGTAAAATTACCAGAACTATCGCTAAAAAATATCAGGAATATAGAACTCGACTGTATGCGAGAAAAAAGAACTCTCTTTTATTTTTTATCTGCTAGAAAATAATCTGCTACGGGAAGTTAGCAGATCATTTTTTCGATCGACTGTTTTTCGGGTAAATGATAGAATTTTTACTTTTGACATCCGATCGCTATATGGCTCCGACATTTTTAATTAATGAGATTAATATTTAGCAACCTGAAAAACTCTTAAGTTTAAATAACAAAAAAAATTTCATAGTTTCTTATAATTAATGGTCTATGTAAGTCGCAACTTTGATGCAATAATAGACTCTATGTTAATCATCAATATCTTTTTAACAATTGACATAACAAATTTTTTTTAAGGGCTGAAAGTTCTAACAATTAACATACTTAATTTTGATTGCAATATAACTTCTCTAACACGTCACGCGGAGTTCTCGGCTTAGAGATCAGTGCTCTGATTCTATAACTATTAACAATTCGTTATCATTATATTGTCGTTGCGCAACTTTTTTATCATATATTATATCTGCACAAGATATATTTTTTGTTTGATATTAAAATCTTTTTTATTGTTTTTTGTCAGGAAAATATAAATAATACAATAAAAAATAAAAGTTAGAAAAATACAACAGGTATACAAAAAAGCTGAAGCAAAAAGCTGTAAACGAAGCTAATACGCCAAAAGCAGGCTCGGTTGCAGCGATAGCAGCCAAATATAAAGTAAAGGAAAAAACGCTGTATGATTTGCTGAGAAAAGAAAAAAAAAAGAATAAAAAATAAATATATTAATTTTAATTTACATGATTTTATTGTATTATATTTTATTGTATTTTATTTATTATATTTCCCCATAGGGCTTACAAGGCGTTTTTTTTTACGAGAAACGTACCATATATATATACAGGGTGTGAGAAAAGTCTGGAAACGGTCAAATATTTCGAAAACGAAACGTTTCTGAGAAAAATGTTTCAGACAAAAATTGTTTGGTTTCGAGGAAGCCATAAGATGGTACCATTGGTCTGATCTTGGATGTTCGTTTAAAGCTGACGTGAACGACACTTTTAATTTCTTAAATGGAAACCCCTATTTTTCAATGCATATTCTTGTAGCTAATCTCGAGAGCTTTTCAAAACACTATAATAAAGTATTTTTTCGTTAAGAACTTTTGAAATTATGAGGCTTGAAAGTTCTAGTATTTTGACATAAAATACAAAATATCTTGTAAAACATTAAGTTTTCGGTAATGTTACCTTAATACTTTTATGCACAGAATAATGAGACGAATGAATTGATATGAAAAAAAAAGGCATAGTTTCTTTAAGAAAAATGTAATTTGCAACACGCATCTGCATACTTTTTCTTAAAAGCAACTTTTTTTCATACCAATTCATTCGTCTCATTATTCTGTGCATAAAAGTATTAAGGCAACATTACCGAAAACTTAATGTTTTACAAGATATTTTGTATTTTATGTCAAAATACTAGAACTTTCAAGCCTCATAATTTCAAAAGCTCTTAACGAAAAAATACTTTATTATAGTGTTTTGAAAAGCTCTCGAGATTAGCTACAAGAATATGCATTGAAAAATAGAGGTTTTCATTTAAGAAATTAAAGGTGTCGTTCACGTCAGCTTTAAACGAACATCCAAGATCAGACCAATGGTACCATCTAATGGCTTCCTCGAAACCAAACAATTTTTGTCTGAAACATTTTTCTCAGAAACGTTTTGTTTTCGAGATATTTGACCGTTTCCAGACTTTTCTCGCACCCGATATAAACATCGGTGCGAAACCTTGGAGAAACTTCCACACTCGCAATATCACGTTCCTGCCTGCCTGTTTCAAAATCAAAATCGCACGAGCGAGATATCTCATTTCTAACGTTGAAGAGAAAACGTGAAAGAATGGCAGAGAAGCTGCCGTTCAGCATTAAAGCAATTTTGGGAACGGGAGCCAACGGGTCAAGTACGGGGGCAGCAATAAGTAGAACGCCCTGTCCGCCTTGAGCCGGCGTCCGGTACGGATTTTATTTATTCGGGATTTATTGCGAAATCACTTCATTCAGATCGCTTATAACGGTTGAAATAACGAAAATTCGTTTTCCGTCTAAAAATGTAACGTAAAATATTTTTATCGCATAAATCGAACAACGTTTCTTCAATTATGTTCTATCTGTGCAATTTCTGATTTCTATCCAAATGCACATTTTTACAATTATAATTGTATATAAAAAATTATTTAAACAGTAAAATATTTTTCTCTTTTTTCTTTAAACTATCGAATCAATTCGAAGTAAACTGCATTCATTGTGACGTATTTAAAATCAAAGCAACAGTCGAACGACACTGAACGTACATGCGTTATCATATGCAGTCGAGTCATAAAGAGCATGCCAACGACCTTCAAAATGATCGTCAATTACGAGGGACCTGGAAAATCTATTCCAATTAAAAAATTATTATGGTATATGCCAGCTTTGTGGCTCCGACGAGATAAACTGCATACGCAGTTTTGCAAAACTTTATCAGCATCAGGTGACTACCTTTGCCACTAGATCACACTGCTTCCCTACGAAGACAAAATGTTGAAGAATACTGTTAAATTATCAACAATCCATAAACCATTATTAATTTCTAAAAAAGAAAAAGAGGAAAAGAAAAGTAAACTTGAAAAAAGAGAGAAAAAAGATTTCCATTATTTTCCATTTCTAAGATCAAGATGTCCATACAACTTTTTCCAATCATACTAGACAAACATCAGATTTATTTAAATGTAAAGTGTATTGGTAACAATGCAATAATTAATAACCTATCGTATGAAAAAGCATAAAAATTGGCTGATAGAAAATATCTAGTCCCTTGCATAATGTCTCGATTGCGCAACTACCCTCTTGACAAAGAAATTATTAGAGAAAATGAGAAACAACTAACGTACTTCGTTCCCGTGGCTGACATCAGAATTTTGTATATTTCATTTCCCGTATCTGACATGCCTGACCCATTTTTGCTTTAACAACAGATCTGTTGTCATATATAATAAGATCAAGTCGACTATGATTACATAAAAATATGATCGTATCACGCCAAATTTCGGATCTGATTACATATAATCATATAAAATTAGATCTTTTCATATCTAATTTAGATCCTCTCATATTTAATAATGTATTTTAAATCTGACCATATTATACCCATTTTTTTCTCGGGTATTTCGAAATATAATATTCGAAATATGTATTATTATACATACAAACTACAATTTCATTAGTGTTCATATGTTCAGCGTTTAAAAATTATGACTTTAATGTTGCTTTCAAATATTAAATGTTACATGGAACGCGTGATTCCGTGATATCTCTCCTCCATCTACTGTGTCGGAAATGATAAAAAACAAATAAAAAAAAATTTTTCGGCAGTTTTGATCTATCACACAAACTGTATTTACGGAAAATGGTAAAACATTTGCTTCACATAAATTTCAAAAATTCCTACGAGTAAATGGTAAACATAAAGTATACGGCTTCGTATAATATAGCAACAAATGATGGTCAGGCTGAACGTTTTATACAAACAAGTTTTACGTCGTATAAACTGTGATTCTTTAAATGTCGATTTAGCATTAAATAACGTACGGAAATTATTGTAATTTAAAAATAAATAATTCTTATAAATTATAAGTTGTCACTCTCATAGCCAAATCACAATATTAAATTTTTATTATCAAGAGTCTTAAAGAATTTTAGCATTAAATAAGTTATTATTACAGTATAAAACAATGCCATATGTAATAACAAATGTCCCCATAAAAAAAATGGTCGAGGACGGGCACGAAACATTCTCTGATAATGGAAGAAAAAATTTTACAAAATTCGAGGAGGAATTAAAAAACATAAAAATAGAGATTAGCAGCTTAGATCAAAATTTAAATCAGTCGATAAAGTGGCGAAACGAGGCTGCGCATTCTCCATCTCCGATCAGGTTAACAGACTTTGTTAAGGTCATTGATTGGTATCCGCATCCTACATCATCTCCGATCAAGTTAAAAGAATTTGTTGAAGACATTGATTGATGTGCGTATTCTACATCATCTCCGATCAGGTTAGAAGAACTTGTTGAGGCCATTGATTGAAATGCAACATTAAGCAACTGGGAAAACATGTTCAACAACATCAAAACGAGCCGCCAGAAGTAGCGACATTCGATCGAGAGCCTCGACAGCCTATTAAATGTTCTCAACAAAAAATTATGCACTAGATTAGATTTAATGTTACCTACTAAATAAAATAAGACTGTCAGAAGCTTTCGGTTGATTGACTACATTTTTCTAGCTTTCAAACAATGAGAAGTGTTCAATTTAATAACTTCTGACTGAGTTAATTCCCTTTGTGTTCCGACAAAAACATAAAAAATCCAAACTCTTGCAAACACATTAGGTACAAATTTCTCGTGCAGAGAAAGAGTAGCGTGTAAAAATTATTCAAAAGATAAAAAATGGAAATTCGATAGAATTACAGATCGATTGAGAAAGTTGCATTATAAGATGTCGTTCGATGATGGCTGTTCCTGGATAAGACATGTAAATCAAATGCATTCCATAGAAAGTAAACACTCCTGTAGAGTCTCAAACTAATGATTATTATTACTAGAGTTTTAAATCGCATGAACGGAATGAATAAGACGATATTTCTCAAGAGACATGCCGAACAATCTCGAAACAAAACACAAATTAATATCCGCGTTTCTCTACAGACAGACCCTATCATCTTTTTGATCAAGCGCAACATACACCACGATGCTCTGTTAGAGTACGAACATTTTAGAGCGTTCATTGATAAGTAATCAGGTCGTTGTAAAACGATCTGATTACTTATCAATGTATGCAGCAAAATAACTTTTTTCTTAAGAAAGGGTAGATGTGTGTTCATATTACGCGCGCTCTACTGGATTAGACGCTCTAGGATAAAACGCGCTAAAGTAACTAGATAGACAAAGTACTGAAATAACAGACATCTATATTATACATCCATGGACACCGATTCGTCCAATACACGGACCTTATAGATATGGACTGGCAACTGCCTACAATTTATTATAACGTACGAAGGAAGTTAGAGAAAGGACCATCTTCTCTCTTTTTTTCATTCCATACTTCCGGACACTTTGGAAAGAGAGAGAAGTATATTTTTCTCTCTTTTCATCTTTCGGTGCTTCCGGACACTTTAGAGAGAGAAATACGTGACAAGATGTGCTATGTATTGCCAGTCCATGGACAATATTGCCTTAAATTTCGCTACATGGTTTTGCTCACCTAATATCGCAGGCCCAATTTTTGAACATTTAAGTAATTGGGAAAAAACGCAAGAAACCGCGATAAAAACATATGAAAAACAAAAAATATATATAACCGAGTAAACACGAAAGCAGATAAAGAAATTCTACGTAAATCAGCTGATAACGGTAATTATATTCTTGTAACAATTAACCTGCATATCTATAAGATCTATGGTTCCATACCTGACTAGTGAAGCAAGTCCGAAAGATACCTCCTCTGTTCTATCCATTAGATTCATCATGTATGTATGCGTCACGTATGTGTGTATACTAAATTGCTACTCCTTTATACCGTATAAAAAAAAATGGATTCCAAAAAATATATATATGCCGAGTAAGCATCTGCGCATCCGTGGCGTAAATAAAAGAGAAAATAGTAGATATGTAACACATATTGCTTGAAATTCAATCAATTAAGTAACATTCGTATCTTTTACATAACGCATATGTTATGTACATACTTTTCAGATCCACGTGAAAGTAATTTCGTGGAAATTAGCAGTCTAGTATATAATATATAGATGTCTGTAATCGCAATTCATAAGACTCAATGCTTTAACATTTAGAGTCAAATGGCGTCGAATAACGGACATAATGTAGACTTATCTTATTACATAATGTAACATAGCTACACGTTAAGTGCAACTTTCCTAACCTGATTCTGTGTGTGAAACATTATATGTATGTACGCATTTCTTTGTGTGGTCGCATAGTTGTAAAGCCAAAATGGCGGTTAATTGCGATATTTTATCTATCTACTTTAAAACTTTAGACTTAAACTTTAGGATGCGCTATTAACAAGTAAACGTAATAAGCATAATTCCGTTCTTTCTTTTGCTATTTCCGCCATTGCACATTTGCTTCCAGACACTTAAGCCTAGCTTTTATATGGTGCCGCATGGCCACGCGCATGGTACGTAAATTGTATCCTTATTCTGTGCAATAAAATTGTATATTGTGTTGCCATATTAATTTGCAATAGTTATTTAAATTATCCACAAAAATACATAATAAAAATAAAAATAAAAAGGGGCCTAGCGCCATACTGACAATAAAAAAAAAACAGAAAAGTTGTACAGATATATATATATCATCATTTATCTACTCTTATAGTATGCACCGAACAGAAGCGTACAAATACTTGAACTTCATTTCTAACATCCGCACTATTTAAGTGCTTCTGTAATACCAATTTTATTGCACATATACTACGTTTACGCGAGCGTTACTTCTGTAGTAACTTACAATACAATAATTCCTTCGCGTAAACGGGATTTTGTAGTAACTTACGATAATTTATTCCGCATAAATGAGTGATATATCGTAAGTTACTATAGAAGTAACGCTCGCGTAAACGTAGTAAATGTGACAAATCTATCCTTTAATAAAAAAAAAGATTTTTCTAAAGATATCGTTGGTCTTCGCTTAGAACATATCTTATATCTATTTCTTTGTTTGCATATTTTTCGCGTATAAGATAATACCTAGCATCTACATGTTTCGGAACTCATGTTTTTTTGCTTTTTTTTCGTTTTCTGTTTTTGTTTTATTTTTTATTTTTTTGTTTTGTTCGTGATTTTTTCGTTTTTTGTTTTTTTGTTTTTTTTTCAGTTTTTCTTTTTTTTTATGTACATAATTATGTATGCATGTGGACAAAAAGATTGTCAGGTTAAGTTTCAGAACGCATACTATTTATATTTAATATCCAGCTACCATGTCTAGCAATTACCGCGATTCTTTTAACATTTTAACATATTTGACATCTTGTTTATCTGCTCTTATGCATTGTAAATAAGAAACTGAAACAAATCCGAAACTTAACCTTCAAAAGATAACCTTTCTGTCCACAACCAGGCCCTTTCGGTACCTTTCTGTATACACCTAAAGAGCTAAGGAAATGTCGCCGTCGCAACGTCGCTCCAAAGCGCACAATTCAGAATCGCGTTCAGATCGATCTTATCCTGAAAATATTCGAGATTCGCCATGGTCTGTAGCTGTCGATCCTCGGCGTGTTGATGTCCGAGTTAAAGAGTCTGAGTGTCGCCGAGCTCACATTGTCAAGACCCACAGTCAGGCTGTCGAATTCGCCTAGCCACTCGTTCAGAAGCTGTTCAGGATCTGTCTCGTTGTCGCTGTCCTCGGCTTCTTGATGGACAGGATCTTCTTTACGAAGGTTTGGGTTTGATTCAGACAGCATACTTGTATGTCGCTTTCCTCGAAAGATATTTTTCTCCCATATCAAGCAGTGCTCCCTCGTGTAAGCGTCTTGCAGAAAAAGCAAACCGTCTGGTAGGAGAATGCTGAGACAGTTCTTATACGCAGGGTCCCACCTACAGGGTCCGACATACTGCTGTACGGAACAGTTTGCTGAAGAAAACCCATCAGCGTCTTGGAGGACAGGCAACAGTCGTTGAAATAGAGATAATGCGTCTCTCAGGGTCTAAGGAACTTGCTGCACAGAATCTTCTTTACAAAGGTCCGGATTTGATTCAGGTAGCACACTTATACGTCGCCTTCCTCGAAAAGCTTAAAACATGGCCCGGCCGAACCCGGGCTCGACAACCTGCTGGCCGAAGAGCAGTCGGCGCTATGTCGTTCCAGATTCAGACAAGATCTCGCGGCACCCTGTCCCGTCCAGACCCTCTGGGCTTCAACGAGTCCGTACTCGGGTTGCTGTCCTCACCGGAAAAGCTGCAAGTATCGGCGGGCAATCCACGCTGAAATGCAAACTCACACCAAACGATAGCTGGGGCGAGCTGGTGCTGGTGATTGCCAGCCGCATCGCGCCGCCGCGCTGCGCCGTTCAAAGACAGGAAAGGACACCGTGGAAGAAGTCCAGGCCAACGATAGACGCGGCCGCGGGGCTGCACGATAAGGATTAGTTCTCCGTTTCAAACTCCGGACCAGCCTGCTCCTCCTCATCGTCATTTTCCTTTTCGGGCTAGTTGAAGCTGTTCTCCAAAGACGGTATGTCATCGACAAAAGCGGTGGCTATCTGAGAGCTTCCGGTCACGTCGATTTGCACCGATGGCGACGAGATGGTCGTCGCCGTGGTGTTGCTGCCTTGTTGCCTCACATCTGAACGAGGATTCCTCGATCCAGGATAAGAACTTCGCTATCGATTCGCTCGGCGAGGAGGAACGTGTCTCACCGTTGTTCAAGTTCAAGGAATCGTTGAAGCGACGACGTAGCATAAACTTGCGGCGCCAACTGCTGCCGTTATTGTTTTACTTCTTCGTCAACGACGGCAAGGAACGCGGAATCTGATAATTTTCATCCTGTCGTTCATTGATAAATACTGTTGTTGCTGCTCAAAGCGATCATTATTTCGCTCGGCAAAATCAGCGTCCGCTCCGGGCGAGGGTTCAAGATTAAAATAATCGGTAAAGTCCGCGCTGTTACCGCCGGACTTCCAGGCCTCCTGATCTGAATGTACCTGATGGAGGAGTTGAAACGCTTAGTCACCTCAGAACCGCGTCGGTTGCGCTCGCTCGCGTTAGACGTCCTGCGGGTGAGTAACAGAATCACGTTGGTCAGCAAGGACTTGCTCTTTCCCGTTGACAGCGACGCGACTGCACGACACGCGTAGATATGGATGATGTGTACGTAGCCGTTGACATATGTACGTCAGTATAATACTCGCAATATTTGACAAATAATTTACAATAGTATACAAGCCAGCCTGACTGACTAAGTATTCGACCCGAATGTTTGGGTAGAAACATCAAATAAATTTTTAATAATAACGGAAACGCAAATTATTACCTATTTCAAGATAACGGTACTAAAGCGATTATTCAGTTAAACGTAACTTAAAATCTAAATTTGTATCTTTGGACCACAATCACAATGTGTGTGACTTAAAGACTACTATTTAATTAACATTAATTCACAAATTACTACTCTCTCTCCTTAAATAAAATTTTTTTAACATTTTCACCAGTTTAATCCAAGGTTTCATTCGTCTCCAATTCGGAGACAATAAAAAATTATATAGTCTAGGTAACATTAAATCTAAGGATATTTTGCACTGCACATCTGTTCTTTTAAAATTTTTTAAATAAAATATGCTAATGACAAATGATTCTTTATTAACTCCTCCAACACGGAGGTATACTTCCTTCAGAGATGACTAAACTCCTCCAATTTGGCAATAATTTTTACTTCCCCACGAACTTGAAACAAAAAACTGCCATGCACAAATTCATAAAAAATATTGAAAGCAACACCAAATGCCATAACATTGGCAATGTAATAAAAATATAATTTTGAATTAAACAAATTAGTAGCTGATGCTAAAACTTCAAACATGGAAGCAAAAGCTGAAAAGAAGCAAAAAAACAATACACAGCAGAAATTAAACGTCTAGCTCCAAGATACCGTAGAAAATTCAACAAGTCTATTATGTATTATGGATGAAATTAACTAATGTAAAAGTTAAACAAGGACGCGAAGCTTTGTCAATTGAGGAAAAACGATTAGAAAAGCAGTCGAGGACATTGAGTTTAACGTTCCACAACCCATCCATGCGTAATTATCTCAGATAAGATCGAATAAAAATAGATTGAGAAAGAGTACAGACTTACAAAGTTCCAAATCTGCCGATTTCCAAAAGCCAAGGTTTAGGCGGATATCATGCTACTGAGATTAGAAGGATAACCATAACCTCTTCAAAAAAATACCTAGTCTAGGGATTTCAAAAGATGTTGTGATTGCCTTATGTCAGGATTGGAATACATACAAAAACTAAACATTTTATTTTAAAATTAATATTACAAAAATTCGAGATATAAAACAATCTCTATAACTTTCTCTCTCTATCTCCAATCCTCCTTCACACACAAATTCTTACTCCATTTCAAATCACTGTCTACAAGAATATAATAGCATCATATATAATGCATACAATTGTAATATTTAAAAATAATTATTTTTTTCTATTTTTATTTACATCAGATTTCAATGCAGACCTAGCACTTCTAACTCAACAAATGACGTTATGGATCCTTCTGTACACTGTAAAAAATCTAAGTAAAATTACACAAATAATAAGTGTAAAAATTACACAATTAATAGCGAAAAATTATAAAATTGCGTACTATTATTAAAAAAAAGTATCTTTATCACTCATTATGTAAATATACCTTCATATTTAGTAAAAAATTACTAAATGATATTATATTTCCATGAGTTTAAGTAACTTTTGTAATATTACATAATATAATGATGATATGTACATATCATAATTGAATTTTTACATAAAAGAGTGAAGTTACACAAATACTGAAGTAATTGTATGAGTGGTAATAATTTGACGTGCGCGCTTATTTTTATCACACTAGCCTGTGATAAATGTTGGTTCGTGAAAAGTTGACAGCGCTGGTGAGTTTTCCAGCCTGGGCACAAAAAAGAAAGCTGCGACTGGCGGTTATTTAGCGAGTAGTCACCAACGCCGACGATTGTTTTTTATCTTGTGGATTGTATGCGTCGAGGCACGTGAAGGTGAACGCAGTGTTTGGCAAAAGCCAGAAACGTGGTGTTGTGCTGTATGCGCATTCGTGTCCAAGACTTCTCAGTGTTC
Organism: Temnothorax ravouxi; assembly: GCA_030770255.1. Lineage (NCBI taxonomy): Eukaryota > Metazoa > Arthropoda > Insecta > Hymenoptera > Formicidae > Temnothorax > Temnothorax ravouxi. The sequence continues at coordinate 36,071 of JASTWP010002794.1, forward strand.
GTGTTCAGACAAGAACACACGTGATCACTAGCTACGTAAGACAACATTTCTTTTTGTGCCGTGGATATTAATGATAAATATTAATAACACATATACTTAATTTATAAGTTTTTTTGGATTTATGCCTGACATGTACATCCTCCTTTCTAAGGGACATTTTGGGATGTCCTGTAGGCCTGTAAATCTTAACGACAGTTCGTCATCATTATAAAGTCGTAGCGCAGTTTTTTCATACAGTAAAAATACTGCGCAACGATATTATAACGATATTATAACGATAATGCACTGTCGTTA
>JASTWP010002795.1:0-36349 GCA_030770255.1 Temnothorax ravouxi
AGAAATATTGTGATTTATATGCTGCGGCAGTGGTTGCCAATGCTTATATTAATCCTGCACACCAAATTATCTGAGAGCTGGTTCATGCTGAATTCTGATGAACAAGCATCTTATCAAAATATGAGAGAGAAAATTCATCAAAATTATATTTTCTCTCAAAAATGTTTCATATATACCTCAATTATATTTTCACTCTTTGCTTATATGAATTTTTACGCAGGACATTTTGAAATCTTGAAAAGAGATGCTTTCTCCGGAGATGATACGCGTTTGCGAAAAATAATCGAATGAGCGGGACACATCGCGTGCTGTATTATGAATCGCGACACGTCCCTTATCGAGCTTCGGCAAAGGTTTACAACGCACTTACCCCGGCGATTCCGTACAGGTACGCCATTATTGGAGAAATTCGTAAATAACGAGAGCAGTTGTTTAGCACTGGAGCGCGGCTCGGTTATATCGAACGAAGGCGATAAAATCAACTTTGAGGTCTACGTGTCAGTTTTTATAGATGCCGTTCACGTTACGGTCGTTTTTGTAATGAACGGTAGCGCATCGGCGCCAACGGCGTATTACTACTCGTGTTAACAGACCCGTAATGGTTTTATTCGCTTATCAACGCGTTATCGATTATATACAACAGAGGCGATTAAAAGCGATTCGCTCCGCGATAACTTCTTTTTTGGCTTACTCGCGTAATTGCTACAAACGCATTTGCTGCAAATTGTTTCACAAATTCTTCAAATGCACGAAAAACTTGTTGATTACGACAGATTACTTCTATTATATGATATTTAACTTTAGCAGATATAAAAATTTTTATTTTAAATTTTTCTTTCCACTGAAATGTCATAGGAAATGTTCTGTCGAATCGGATATTCGATTTGGATGGGCAAATAAAGCGCTCTTTGAGGGTTGATACGAGCTTCAGCCGCAAAGAGCTATTCTTGAATTCCATCGCACTCCGTTTATCCATGCGGCCCCGGATCTCTTCTACCGTTTACCCGCGCGCACTCCAATCATCGGTAACTAAGACGGCGGCATCGGAGAGTCGCTGACCGTAAATTAGCTCGGAACTGGTTTAGCTCAATGTGTAATTGCGCCTCTCCGGGCCCTGATTTGCGGCACGGCAATTGTACGGTTTATCCGACACTGCGGAGTCGGGCGTAACAATTACCCCGGTGCGCGCCACTAGTCGACTCCGTTCCACACGGCACACACAGGGGGGGAGGGTGTATATACACGCTATCTATTACCGTGATACACGCGGAGGCAAACCGGGATGGATGGGGACAGGGGGAAGTCGCTCGCTCTCTTCTCTATCCGACGGCGCATTCCGATATTGTTTTGCGCCCGCGCTCCGCCGCTCGCTTCCTCGCGTGCCTTAACCCTCCATTAAGCCGAGCATCTCGAGGTAACGACTCGCGCTCCTTCGAGGAATGAGAAGGGCGATTGCAGAGAAGAGAAGAGGACAGGGAAAATGTGCGAACGCGTATGTTCAAGAGACAGAGAGAGAGAGAGAGAGAGAGAGAGAGAGGGGAGGGACAGCACCTCTGCGCTTTAGCAAATACCACTCTCCGGCAGTTCTTGTTCCCTTTGACTCCCACAATTTTTCACGGACTAGCGAGCAACGTCGCGTCTGCACGTGACAAGGAGCATGCAGCACAAAGCGTCGGAGAATCACAACGATGTGGCTGCTCGAGGTGCGACGCAACGCGACGGTGCGAGCAGGCATAAAGGTCAAAGTACATAGTAGCGCGAAGAGATCGGGACTCGTAGAGCAGCGGGGTACCCACCTTTTCCTGCACAGTCCTCTTCCTTTCTTTCTTTCATTTTTTTTATGGTTAAAAGTGCCGCATTATATCCGACGTAATTGGATAATGACAATGATAGAACGGCTAAATTTATGAGTCGGGTACGAATTTAATTTAATGAAAATTGGAGGGGGTCCCCCCTCGAGCTGATCGTCCTGTGGCCCGCGGGCGCAATTTCGAGATTCCGCAATTCGTCGCGCTTAATCAGCATAACGGCACCGTCCGTCGCCGTTTCTACAAAACCAACCCACCAGTTGCTGCCTGATGAGTGGAAAGCAAGAAACGGACGTCAAGCGAAATTTTATTCCGCTAAAGCCATTAAACGCGGCGGAATGGATACGTAGCAGTTTATGTCTCTCGTACTTTGTTGGCCGACGTAAAACGCTAATTAAAAATGCAATTAAGGTTCCTCTATTGAAAATAGCTCTGCAAACTCATGATATCGCGATACAGAGAGCGTATTCTTTTTAAGGACACAAAGGACAGGTTTTGTTCTTTGAAAGAAATTAATTTTTTATACTTCACTCTCGCACTCGTCATTGTTAAAACGCAACGTTTCGAGCTCGTTCTCGCGGCACTGCTTTGCGCCGATTCGCGGCAAATTTGACGATTCAACAGTGATTCTTGTAGAAGACCGCCCCGCCAGCATAAACATCGGGACGGCAAAAATGTTATATTAGCCGGAAGCCAAGGAAGTACCGTCGGCAAGACCAGGCGAAATTTATGCGCCACATCGAAAAATGCGTACCACTACATTCGCGTACGTATACACGACGCGACATGTTACGCGTCGCATTTCGTTCTGATAAATCTCCCGCCGTCTCGAAATTTGCCGCGGCCGCTCGCATAATTCAGCGCGGGTCCCGATCGGCAGAAAAACCTGTCTCCGGGCGCTTCCGCATATGGAATTTCTGTGTTCCCTGGAGATTTCCGTCCGTCCTCAGCTTCTCGCTCATGCACGGTCTCGAGCAAACAGTAATACGCGGAAACCGGGATAATCCAATATACGAGGGCGAGAGGCACATCGTCTCTGTTTGTATTTTAATAATGTATGGTTTCCGTGGGTTCTTTCTCCCTCTTTCTCTCTCACTCGCTCTCTCGCGGAACGATATGCGGGCCCTCTAAAAGCGTTACGGAAGGTTTCAGTTATGGCAGTTATGCATATCCGAAAGACGATCCTTAAGGCTCATATAACGCTGTTATTGAAAATATTCATTTGTGTCCTCGCAACTCGCGAATTCGTAGTAACGTCATTCACGTCATTCACGACGAGTACAGTACCGTGATTGAAAAGCAGTTTAATCTCTCTCTCTCCCATTCGGATTACTTTCCTGAGAATATCTCTATATACCATCTACCTTTTTGATCAGCGTGATCAAAGCTCGTAGTTTCCGATTCGTTACGATATTTCCGTAAAGCAATTCGCGACTCCTGCTAGCTTAGCTCGAGCGCCGCAACACTCCACTCAGCACGCGCGCCCCTCGTTTTAATTCGCCCTAATCACAATTCAGCAGAAACTACTAAGTGAGGCTTTTCACCGTGAGTGGGAGTGAGAAACTTTCGGCGAACAATTTCTCTCTCTCTCTCTCTCTCTCTCCGTAACCCTTTCGAGTTCTTCCTTCCGACATTTCTCTTGTTTTCCACATCTCTTGCGCGAACGAGATCTCCTTGGCCCTTCGATTATGTCGAAGCTCCTCCGATCACATTTCGTATGACCGAGGAGATGTACGACACTCCCTATTTCTGAACGTTTTCGTGGTCCTCCGTCTCTATTTCCGTCTCGCTCTCGCTCTTCGTGCTATACGTATCGGCACGGAAAACCTTGCCTCCGGTTCGTCGACTTCCGGAGCTACTTAAGAAAGTTTTCCAGTCGGTACGACACGATGCCGCACTCGAGTCACGCGGTTGCTAGTTGCAGGACAATGGACGGTTCTAGCTACCGATAATTTTTCTCGTTGTTCGCGGAGCTTCGCCCGACTCCGAATACAACTTTGCTTGAATCCACTCTGCGTCCTGCATCCTTTATGTGCGCGAGCAACGCTTTTTCGCAATTTTCTAACGAAAGAAAAGGAAGCTCGAGAAGATTTCTGCAGCGGTTTTATACTCGAACCATTAAAAATAATATAGATCTTGTAAAACTTGCTATATAAGTGAGTTAATACAATAATTGTATCAGAAATGTTTCGTATAAGTATTGTATAATATAAGTGTTTTATTATACTTATAGCTAGAACTGAGTTAATATTATATACAATAATAAATATAAATTTCGAGATGATACAGAAAATTGGTTATTCCGTACTAACAAAATCAAACGAGTTATTGCTTATCGGCGTTCTTATCTAAAACCGAATTACGTCAATCATACTAAAAAGATTATTGTATAAATGCGAGTGCTCGTTCTTTTTCTCGTTCGCATTGAAACTCACTTACTTCACATCAGTAAAACGATAATAAAATACTTCGGCAATCACATTAGGTGCCTTTACATGTTCAAATCTGAACGGATTAAAATGACGCTTTTTCCAAATTGAAGCTTTCGTGTCTGAGTTTACAATGCTATTATTCTCTCTCTGGTCTATAAAATTAATTAATTTTATGCATCTGATTCAGGAAAGAAAGAAAGTAGATAATGATTATGCTTCAATAGACAATAAATTAAATCTTCGGAATATTCGTGCGATGGAAAAAGGTAGATCTATTCTTTACAACATTATTTTATGATTATATTTATAATAATTTCTAGCAAGATAATAATTTCATTTAACATCATCTCCTTGTGACGCAATCAGAATACAAATCAATGCCGGAATAAACATGGTTGAGCATCTAATCCGCATTATTATTTTCTGAATGACAATGGATATTCAGACCTTTTTGGATATCTTACTATTAAAATCTGTATAAAAATAGATGATAAATTAGAGTACAACGAGAATCATTTTTTCTCTTCAAATTTCGTACTAAATAAAAATGGAGTGGAAAATGTAATTACATTATTTCACAATGCTGCAGAAACATGACAGTATAAAGCTCAATGCTATTAATTCATCGTTGTTCATTCATTTATACTTGAAATATTATTTCTTTCGCAATCTGTAGAAAGCGATTCTTGTACATATGTATCTAGATAATAACTTACGTGCAATGCACGAACCGCTCTCATGTTCTATTATTGTAATAATAAGATTCGAATTGCCACGTACCAGTCTGCGATCATTTCGCCGTACGCGACCACTGATATTCATGTAATTCACGTTACATTTGTATATCCCGCCGCGCCGTCGATATTACATCACGAATGAAAGCAGCGTATCAGATGCGATCTGGATCTCGTTACTCAAGACTTTTGCCTTTACATCAGACCGAGGTGGTTAGTGCCATGTAATTGCTCGATCTTATTACATCGTCAGGAGCACAACGTCGTTGTTACTTTAATAGCGTGTAATTGTGAACAGGGTAGACTCTTGGCGATATCCAATCGAACATGAAATCTATTCCCCCCCTCGTAGTCTGCGATCGCTCGCTATTGCGGATTCTCGATCGGTGCCGATTGAGACACCGACCAGAAATAGAGACATTATCCGCGAGCGATTAAGATAGCGATCTGGGCCGATAAATTTTTAAGGCGCGCTGAAATGTCGATCCGGCGCGTTCTAATCTCTCTTAACGATCCCCGATAGAATTAAAACAACGAGGGAAGAAGGAAAAAGTACAGAACCGCGAATGGACGAACGTGTATATCGACGCTTCGACAATAGTGTTTCTTGAAGCGGAAAACGTAAAAACATCCGGCAAAAAGTAATTTTCCAAACGCTACTTAAACGATATGCATAATCAGCATAATTGACCGAAATAAAAATTACAAGGGCTTTATAATCGCCTTATAAGATAATTATTTTCGGACAGATCTAATTATCACTATCTCGTCAGAGATCACATACACATAATAAAAATAATTAATCGCAGAGCGAGTTGAGAGTGTATCTGTGTAGAAATAATTATTCTCACTAAGTGTTATACTGCAAGATACTATTTTCTTTGATACTATTTCTTCGTTCTTCAATTCGACTAATAAATAATGTAACAGGGAATTGTTCTTTTTCAGATCACTGATCTTGTCGATTGGAAATCCGATAGCATGAAATTATAATTAAAGAGTGAAATGCGGAATAATCCAATAAATAAGAAGATGATAAAACTAGCTTAGTTTAAAAGAAGTTTCAGAGAAACTGCATCATACTTTCCCTTCATTGCATCATCTTGCGGCGCCGAGTCTAAATCTGTACAAGCAGATACACACATCGGCGTTTTGTGAAACGCGAGCGCGATCTTACGGAATAAATCCCGGCCGTTCGATGCCTCGAGTGAGCTGCACGGGATTAAATTTAAATTATAAGCACGGAGTACGGAAAAAATAAAGGTTTTACTGCGGAATTCGATAGAAGCACGCCGCGGCCATCGAAAGTATCTCGCCAAGGAAAATATCTCGCAAGAGTCAATACTACGCGCCGCGCGCTTCGTAGGATTCGAGAATAGGGCGCTACTTCGTTAGTACAAACCACAGAACGGGAACGTGATCCAATCGTCCGTCTCTCGCGCTGGCTCTTGCGGGTTGTGCGGGCAGATGTATCTGATCATCATGAAGCGCAATATCTCGACCGTTGCGTTTTGTTCGTTGAATATCCGCCCCGGCATGCGAGGGAGAAACTTCGCTCACCGGTTTAATACCCGCTCAAATAGGCTACTCGCATGACTCATGAATATTAATCAAATTAAACGCATTTACATAAAATCGCAGCTGAACTTTGGAATTTAAATATACGTATCATACAGCTGTCTCACTTAGCACGTAATAATTATCACCGTAATTGTCATTTCCGACCAGGAAAATAATTACCGCTAAATATTATAATTAAAAATAAGTATGGCAATTAGAAAAAAACCTAACACGAGAAGAAAGGCGAATACAAATGATTCGCATGGTTGTTTGAGGTAAGATTACCGCCACAATTAAAAAGGTTTGTGTAAAGAGAAAGATATCGAGCTGATGTATAATAATGTTTATTAGTTTATTCCTCATTTGTGTTTGGTCTGCGATGAGAAGATGTTAAGGCAAAGCTGTTGATTCTTTCTTTCAAAAAAAAAAACACATTTTGTAGAATTGTGCGAATTTTGCCAAATGAAATTTTCTGAATCAACGAGATCCGCGTTGTGATAATTTCGAAAGGTAGGATCTGCATTCAGTGCGATGTAGTGTAGTCCAGTGAGCCTGGAAGACGTTTTCATACTGACGCGAGTTCGTGAGAAATCGTGCGCGGAGCTATCGCTGAAATTTCAGCCGGCTCCATTTATCAGACGGCCTCCTCGCCAGTCCTCGCAGCCTCCTCGCAGCGCTGGACCGCGGCGTATCGCGGCACCGACCGGCGCGGCGCGCGAGAGCGAAGGGAAGAATCCAGATGCTGGAGAAACGTTACATACGGCACGGACGTGTCGGCTACGGACGATAGCAATCTCTCGCGGAGAATTCTCAGTAATGTTATAAGTCCTGCGCTTCGAATAACTCGAATAATCGTTTTACAGATTCCGTGTATATCGTGCTCGCGCTGACCCACAGTCTCCATCTGACGTACGTGCCCTTCGAGGTACTTTAAAAGGGCGTGAGAAAAAGATAACGCGAGAGAAACGAGATTCCTAAATTTGGAGATTGACGTACTACATCGTAAAAAAAGCATGTAACAATAACGTAAACAATAAATGTAATTTATTTTTTTTTCCACAAAACAGATAATATTCGTCTAACAATTTAGCACAGAAAAATGTGTGGTGCAGCGCGCACATACAGAGAACCCAATTAAACTTCTTCAACGACGCTGGAAAGATAAATTTTCTTTGTGTCGTCAGATCAATTAAATTCTAGATTTTGTACTTCCGCTATTACGTGACTGCAATTTGCTGAACGAAGGTACAAGCGCGTTTTATTCGACCTTAGTAATCGCGAAGGAATTCATTAAGCGAGGAGTATGGTAACTATTTACATGATAGAAGTACGTAATTATTTACTCTCTACGGTACACGCAGTCCAAGTTGTCTGTATAAACGCGTTTGATAAATAGATTTACAACTATGTCTACAAGGAACCTTGAATATAAACTAACGCAGCTCAATGTATGACGATGTCAAAAAATATCATGCGATCTCTACACATATCCTTCGCTACGAACCAACCTAATACACTGCAAATCTAAGGGTCGGTTGTCCCAACTTGTTGGCAAACTAACTAATAGTTAAATTATACATATTAAATCATAACTTAAATATTATATTTTTGTGATCAAAAATAATATTGAAGCATATATAAAATAAGCGCAAAGAGAAAAACCGATTAAACATAAAAATAAGCCTGTGTGCCAAAAGTGTGCAAGTAGAAACTTACACATTGCTTCCTCATAGTTTTTAAAGTGTTTCAAGTGGAAACTTGTACATTGCTTCTTCATAGTTTTTAAGTGTGCAAGTAGAAATTTGTCTCTATTACATAAATACATATTGTCAAATATGTCAATGATGTTGATTAGACCAAACTTTATCAGAGTTCTATGTATGTACGAATTCTCCTAAATTTCAAACGTTTGTAACTCCGAAACCTAATTAACCAAATCTTAATTAATTATATATGAAATAGGGGTAGAAAAAACTGAAAAATATAATAGAATTAGAAATAAAACGCTATCTCAAATATTGAGAAGGGACTCTAGCGTAAAACACATTTAAAGAAAAAAAAATTCCCCTAAAATCTATATACCAGTCGACCGATTCCAATAAAATTTTAGGAGGACATACTTTCTATGATACTCTAATTGTGTGCAAAATTTCAACCTGGTATCTAAAAAATTGAAGAAGTAGATGCTTGTACAAAAATCCGTACACACTTACATACATACATACACACACACACACACACACACACACACACACACACACACACACACACACACACACACCACACACACACACATACCTCCGGACATTTTTTATTAATACAATTTCTCGAAATTTTGAAACATTCTAAACCTATTTCTTTTAAAATCTTCAAAAAAATTTTTTTTTTTACCATCACAAAGCTTCCTCTATAAGGAAGCAATTATTTTTAATTTTTTTTCTTCTTGAATTATACGTAGTTCGCAGTATAACGCAGAAAAAAACATGTTTTAAAAAGTTTTCCTATTGCAGGGGCACGATACTACAGCAATGGGTCTGACTTTGCAATATTATTGCTAGCTGAACACAAAGATGTCCAGGTATTTTTTAATAATATATTTATTCAACCAGTAACACAATCGATTAATTCTGTTAATTTTTTATTTATAAGAAATAGTTTTGAAACAAACGTTAAAAATATTGATTTACAAAGTACATAAATATTTTTTTGTTTTTATTTACAGTTAAAAAAATTATATATAAAAATATAAGTACTGCCACATTTTCAATTAATAATTAAAGAAACATAAGTCATCAAATATACAAAACTTTGTTTTCTGGTAGGAATGTGCAAGAAATGAAGTTAGTGCAGTCATACAAGCAAATGATGGAAAACTTACCATGTCAGCGTTAAATAATATGCCATACTTGGAAAGATGTTTGAAAGAATCATTGAGATTATATCCTAGTGTTCCTTTCATATCGCGAGTCTTATCAGAAGACGTAAAAACAGGTAAGTAATTACCTATAATAAACTATTATATATCATATGTATTTTAGCCAAAGAATTGTGAAAAAAGTGTTATACGCCGAAGTACAATATACATATAAACCTTGATTGTCTGATATTTTTACTATCAATTTATACAAAAATTTTTTATAATAACCATTTATAAATTTTCTCTCTCTTTTCTTTTCTCTCTTGTTTCCTAATTACATAATATTTCAATTTTAAATACATAATGTTGTCAAAATAGAATTTTGTCATTCTAAACATTTTTATACAGTTGGTTTAACGTGTAATAAATTTTTCAATTCATAAAATCATTAACTTATATGGTAAAAAATTGTACCTCGAGTAAATAATTTACATAATATAAGTATTTGCATATATATGTGTTTTCACTAATATATTGTTACAAAAATTATATTTTGCTACATGCTATTTTCAGAATCATATTTGATACCTGCTGGATCAGTAATGCACATAAATATCTACGATATACATAGAGATCCCAATTTCTGGCCAAATCCAAATGTATTTGACCCAGATAGATTTTTACCTGAAAGAATCCAAAAACGTCATCCCTATTCTTATTTACCGTTTAGCGCAGGACCACGCAATTGTATAGGTAATGTGTTAGATACTAATTTTTTGTTATATAAACAAATTTTAATTAATGTATTTACGAATAATAGGACAACGATTTGCCATGTTGGAACTGAAAGCTATAATAGCGTCGTTGGTACACAACTTTTATCTAGAACCCGTCGATTATTTGAAGGATTTTCGGTTTATGACAGATTTGGTAAGCCGTGTTACACATCCGATCCGTACACGATTTGTGCCAATTGATCGTGCCGTCTGATTCATCTAAAGCGATATAGTTTAATAAGTAGAAATAAACAATATTTTTGGGTAAAAATTGGTCACAGGGTATTGTTATGTTCTTGTTATATACATACTTATATACTTTTATATACTCTATATTTACTATGTTGATATATGATCGTTATTTAATTAACAAGTTGTTGCGATCTGATTACCTGATGACCCAATTATTCGATTAAGATGTTGTAAGCGATCGTAAGTAGTAATAACAGATGTAACAACAAATAGCGAGTAAAATTTAGTAATAACGAAATAACAAATAAGACGAGTCAGCACAAAACACAGTTGCATGATCAATATCCAAAATCCGATCGGTGCAAACCGGTGACAATACGAAAAACGCTGATCAAGGAATAGCCCTGAAACAATTCGACCCTGAAACAGCGACAATACGTCGAGCCTGCCAATTAATGCGGAAGAGAGGACGCGTATGGGGAGCGGACAGTCTTCAGAAGAAACGCGTAGAAAGTTAACAGCGGTCAGTCTGCGCGGAGATTTAAAACTCGTTGTACGATTTGAATTAAAAGCGTTTATTAAATTTCTTGACTAAAATAATTGTGGTTTTGATTTCTTGTGACCTCTCGCGGATCGACGAATCTCCGTGCCCGGAGTGGCACAACAATATGTTGTGAAAATTCATTATGTGTAATAAGAAATCAATATATGTGCGTGTTACATGATCTGATAATATTGGTGTAAGTAAATACGTAGATATTATATATGTATATATAAATACTATATTTAATTGTGTTCTGAGTATAACATATTCAGATAAATGGTACGGTTTTTTCCGAAGTTATTTACTTACATTTTTACCGCAATTGAAAATATAAGGTAAATATTTTTGCAATTGATGTCATAATTTATAAATATATTTTTCTTTGTTGCGCATTTTACTCAATTAATAAAGTAGTATGAGGGCTCTCGATATTAAAATAAAAAGAAGTAAAGGCTATCAGGGTCAGTACTCATTTAAGATATGAAAGCAGTTTCGCAAACAAAGATGTATATACATGTTACGTGAGTATAGTTGTTATCTACCATTTACATAAGATTCTTTTTCGTGCCTGCGGAATATATCAGAAACGTTGATGTAGAAATACTGTAACAACGGTCATTTGAGTTTCTTGGTTATAATCGTATATCAATTATAGTTTCTCTCAATTACAATCATCAAAACCACCACTTCTGTAATTAATTTCAAGAAAATAATTTAAAAGTGCATGTAAGATGTAAGATGTAAGATGTAAGCATTTGTGAAAGTTTTCTTTGGAAATAAGATATTTAAATAAAAATGATACAAAGTAAAAATAACTTGGAAAAGGATTTGTTGATAAGGTAAATTATGTTATTATTTGTGCTATATATGCTATTAGAATATTTGTCATAGAGAAATTTTAAATTTATTTTAATAATTACAATAATAATAATTAGAATTAATTTTTTTTAAATCAATTTTAATTCCACGAATAATATGACTTTTATAAATATGTAAAATTAAATAAAATTTGATAAAATCTTTTTTTAAAGACTATAGATTGTTACAATGTGCATATTCAATATACTAGTATAACATATAGCGTAATTTATTAAAATATTATCTATATTTTTATAAAAACGTTTTGCAAAAGTATTCTTATTTTTTTATATAAATCGATTGAATAAAGAAAACAGACATAACTTCAGATATACAACTGATATTTAATTATTTCTAATAATCGCAAAATAATGGCATTAATAACGATCAATAATTTCGAATTTTATTGACCGTTGTAAAAATGTGTAAATCGTTATAATAACAAACGGATTATAATTATAATTTTTAATCCGTTATAATTTTCGTATATAATAACAATTATTATTACTATATTGTTTAGATTTCATATTTTAAGTTTATACTTTTTCAAATTTAATATTAATGAAAATGCTGTAATATAAAAAAAATTGTAAAATAATCATTAAATATTAAGTTATTCATATCTATTTCTTGAAGTTATAGGACCGGTATTCACATTCAGATCTTATATTTAAGCTCGTCTTAAGTCAAAGGCAGTCCTTAGACTCCATCCAACCAATGAAATGACCGTATTAGCATTTTAAAATATTACTTAAGACGGTTTTGAAATAAGAACGGACTATGTTGAATACCGGCCATAGATTATATATATAACATAAAATATTATTTATTTTAGATTTTTATAAACATACGGAACTTTAGAGATGTCGTTTGTGCAATTTATTGTAATTTTCCTATTATTAATATTAATGAAATATAAAAGTGTTAATTGTTATTTTTTGTTACAGTGCATTATAATTGATTATAATATGTAATTCGTGCGGATATTCAATCAAGTGAAAAAAGGAACAAAAGAAATTTGAAGAAAACTTTAAGTTATTTAAAGTTTTAATTGTTTAAGAAATAATGATTATTATTTTACTACTATCATGTTTCTTTATTATATTACTATATTACATTCTTTATCATGGAAGATTTAGACGACTTGTTAGTAAAATTCCATGTAAGCCGGGACTGCCATTTATTGGCAATGCTTTAGAATTCTGTGTGTATTCGCAGGGCAAGTAAAAATTTTTTAATATTATTGTTTTAATAATAAACATTTAATTTATTTATGAAAAATGCTAATTAGCGACATTATTATTTAAAAAAATAAGTAGTAAGTAAGTGACAATTGGATTGTGCAGTGCAACCGCGATACTTCGAACTAATATGTACAAGAATTGTTTTCAATCTAGTTTATTTTTGTTCTTCTTGCAATAAAAGTAATTAATTTTATTTATCGTTAGCATTATATTTAATGTGTTTAAATTTCAAAAAATAAATATTTATGATTAGAACGTGGAGATTGCAAAAGTTTTGCAGTGAGTCCTATCATTTGAATAATCATAAAAAGTATTTAAATAGATCAATTCCACTCTCCCTAATAAAACAATTAATAGAATATTAAATTTTGATTAAATTTAATTGATAATGAACCCAAAAACCAATTGCACTGCATGATCTCAAATATAACTTACATTGCAATTGTAATGTTAACATTATAAGTATTTTTAAATTTTATACTTTAGAAAAACTTTGGAATCTTCAACGTTCAGCCTCTAAGAATTATTATCCAATTTTTTCATTTTGGTGCGGTCCGATTGCTTTTATTAGCGTTCATCATCCAGATGATATAGAGGTAAAGAACATATCATAATTAAGATAAACCAAAATCTTTCATCGATTTGTCTTATTAATTTGTGATGTAACATCTTTATTAATGGTGATCAAAATTTTATAGCTATTCACACTCAATTCACAGTTTGTTTTCAAAATATGTATACATATTTTTTCCAGTGTTCACAAATGGAAGTTTTTATCATTTTTGCTAAAAACTAGCATTGCAAAATATTTGCTGTAAGGAGCAATGAGTTTCAATTTTTTCCTTTTATTATTTTATGAAAGTTATGTTATTTAAATTCGTCTTGTATGTGGTTTTAGAAAATATTAAGCAGTACAACACAAAATCTTGGAAAGGGCTATTTGTACAGTTTTCTTAATCCTTGGTTGGGAACTGGTTTACTCACCAGCGAAGGTATGAACTTGACAAAATTTTCAATCCTAACATATATGCGGAACATAAAAAGCAGCATTTGTCTGTGTGTTCTTTGGTATTTATATAATATACATATATAATTCTGTATTCTCTAAATATGTATTATATATAATGTATAAAATTATAATAAGGTTAAATAATCATTGTTTTGCAGAAATAACTACAATTATAACAATAAAGTTTCGCTCGACAAAGCAACAGCTAAATAATTTAAAACGGCCAAATTCGAGCTCGGCGATATACTTCCGACTTCACTATGACTAATCGACCATATGCTTCGGTGAGATCTGATTAATGTAAATTGTAACGGTGGATCGAACCTGACTCGTTGATTATAAAAGTAATGCGAAATATTGTAATGCGTTACTCTTTATAGTTTTTTAATGTTCTGAAGAAGGCCGACTGTATACTGTTATTGAATTTATTAAATATATTCCTAACATTTGATATTTGCTCGAATTTGGCCGTTTTAAATTATTTAGCTAACTACAATTATTATTATTACATTAAAAAATATGTGATATAAAAAATAATACTTATAAATCAGGCTTAATTAATATATTACTGCAAAAAATTTAAGCTATACAAAATTTCAACAAAGTTTATATGACGGATATGATACCATAAAATACACTTAGAAATATAAAATTGTATTTATGTTACAGGATCCAAATGGCGAAAAAGGCGAAAGATATTAACGCCTGCATTTCATTTTGCTATATTAAAACAATTTGTTGATGTCTTCATAGAAGAAGGAAATCGCATGACGAAATTTTTGAAAGATAGCAACAGTTCAAATATCAATGATTTGGCGAATTTTATTAGTCAACATACATTAAATGCAATATGCGGTAAATGCATATGTCTACGAGATAGGAAAATTTGTTCTAACATAAACGTTTAATTGATTGAGTATTGGTTACAGAATAATAATTACATAATAATAAATATGTAATTATATAATATTAATATAATTTCTATTAATCAATCTTTGCAAAAATTTTTATATATTATATGAAAAAACGATTTTAAAGCTTCTAAAAGGATGCTTTGTATTGTAATTTTCAAATGTTTAAGATTAAATAAATACGATACATTAAGCTTATAAGCATTTATGCAAGTTTAACAAATATGCTTACAGAAACTGCAATGGGAACTTTTTTGCAAAATATGGATGAATTTCAACAACGGTATCGTGAAGCAATCCACGAGATGGGTAATATTTTGACTTATAGGTAAATACATTATACATTATTCACATTATTCTACTTAAAAAAAAATGTCGATACGTGCTTTCTTCATTGTTATGTCGCTTAATTGTTTGCGACATGATTTTCTTCCTGTACATTATATTTAATTTGTGCTATGAGTAACTATTTGAATTGTGAAAATCGGTTATTTTCGTAATTTGACAAAGTTTGTTAGAAGTTGATAATTATGTTTGTTTATGCAGTTTAAAAATTTATTTAAAAATATAAAAACTACTACAGATACATATAATTAATATTTTGATCGATACTTTAACATAAAAAATATGCAATATAATAATCTTTTTAAAAATTTTATAAAATAATGGATTGAGATCAGCAAGCATGACATACATAGCACATTACATTATTGTATTCTAATTGAGTATTAAGAAGAAAAAATAAAATTGTAATATTAACCCTTCGTCCGCATAGGTGGGTCGTTTTCGTCCGAGCGAAAATCAAATATAGTTGTAACTTTTGAAAACGAGTAGAAAGGGCGTCACTGTGCATCCGTAAAAAAAGTTATGCTCCCCGAGAACCCGCCTACCGAGTTTCAAGGCGCCAGTCCCCCTCTGGCCGTCACAAGAGATACGTAATTCGTGAAAAAACGAGGTTTGCGGCGAACACTTAAACACTTGATTTCAAAATAATTGCATGCAATATTTTTTTTATGAAAGGTACGCTTTTCCCCTTCAATTTCTTTTTTTATTTATTTCGATATCATTATTTGTCTTAAAGTTATGATTTTTTGAGTAAAACATGATTTTACTAGTTGTAGTTGTAGTTGCTCCATTTTTTAAATAAAAATTATATGAAAAAATTAAATTGCTTATAATTTTATGATTGATACTTCAATTTGAAGGTTTGAATTACCTCTATGAATTTTTTCAAATTTTTTCTAACACTTTAACACTTAAAAAAAACGTCAGGACGAAAACGACCCACCTATGCGGCGTAAAGGTGCCAAAAAAACCTATGCGGACGAAGGGTTAAAAAAAATGTATAATTCTAAAAGTTTGTAAACATAAATTTAGGTTCATCAAACAAATAATACAACAATCGTTTTAATATATATTTTTTATAATTATTATGTTCAGAATAATGAGACCATGGTATCATCCTGATGTGATATTTGCGCTGACGCCAATGGGTAGAAAGCATGCTAAAAATTTAAAAATATTGCATAGATTTACCGAAGAAGTAAGTAAAATGTTATTTAAAATTGTAAGTAAAAATCTTGTTATTTAGAATTGTGAAATTATCTTTCTACTGTAAAGTAAAATTATGATAAATCTAATATAACTTATATGAAAAATTTAATGTTAGTAACATATGTAATAGCAGTATAATATAAATAGTAAATAAATATACATATATGCCCCGTAGATTATTGCAGAAAGAAGACAATATCATGAAAATACTGGCGGGCGATACTTAAAGTTTTTACAAGACACAGACATGATAGAAGCAGATGATGAGGAAATAATAGGAAGTATATATAGATATAAAATATTCAATATCTATATATGACCTTCTATGTTCTTAAATTAATACTCTTAATATATAAACTAAATTAATTCCTAATCCGTTTTATCTATTTATTTAAGTTAAGAAGAAACGACTTGCTATGTTGGATCTTCTGATAGCAGCAGCTCGCAATAATGAGATAAATGATTCTGACATTAGAGAAGAAGTCGATACCTTCATGTTCGAAGTAAGTGCGTTTGCATTTTTTATTAATATTCTCTAAAAATCAGGATTATCAATATCCGAACTATGAATTAAGATACGAAAGATTATTAATACAAATTTATATATTTTTAAGTAATTTTTTTAAGTTATACTTTAAAAAGATTTTGATATTTATGTATTATAAACAATAAATATAACTGTTGGTTTTTCTTTAAAATATCCATTTTCTCGTGATTGTATTTTAAAACATGAAACGCATACCTGTATGTAATATAGAAAAAAAAATATCTTCTATTATACAATACAGGGACATGATACCGTAGCAATGAGTTTGACGTATACTATATTAGTGTTAGCTGAGCACAAGGATGTCCAGGTATCTCTTTTTTTATAAATTATTAAATTATCACATGCAATTAATTAAACTAATTAATATTTTTCATTTTTCCTGTAAATAAGTTTTAAACAAATTATTAGGAATATTAATTCATTATAAAAATATATGTAAATTTTTCTTCTTGTCTTTAATGATAGTTAAATAAAATTAAAGTATATACATACTGCATGTACTTGTATACAACAGATATTAATACTTTATTAGTTTCAGATTTAATTAATAATGAAAAAACAGAATTTTTTTACAATTTATTTAATGATTTAGGAGCGTGTTAGAAGTGAAGTTAGAACAGTAATGCATGAAAACAAAGGAAAGCTTACCATAACAGCATTAAACAATTTGCAATACCTAGAAAGATGTCTAAAAGAGTCGTTAAGATTATATCCCAGCGTTCCTTTAATATCGCGAGTCTTATCGGAAGACATAAAAATGCGTGAGTAATTAATAAACTATTATATATGCATTTTTTGATCATAGAATGGGGGAGAAGAGTTGTAATATATTAGCATATAAACTCTGATTGTCTAATACTTAAAAATTAAGTTATAATAAATTATTTTAAATAGAATTATAATAAATTATTTTTTCCAAAATTTATTTAGTCTTCTTTCTTTCTCTTTTTCTGTGGCTTTGCTACACAACTTTTTAATTTTGACATACAATTTTTAAACAATATATTGACAAAACAAAAGTTTTCAATTCTGTAAGTATTTTTATATTAGTGTTTATTTCTTAAGTATATAATGAATTTATTTTAATTAGCAAGATAATTAACTCGCTTTAATATGGAAACACAATGTTATTTAAATAAAATAATTTATACATTTATATATTTTTATCTTTAAATATGTTTTGTACTCCTCAAATTTTTATTCTTCAAATTATAATTTGTTACATATTTTTAGAGTCATATCTGGTACCTTCTGGAGCAGTAATGCAGATTCATATCTACGACATTCATCGAGATCCCAATTTCTGGCCAAATCCAGATGTATTTGACCCAGATAGATTTTTGCCTGAAAGAATACAAAATCGTCATCCTTATTCTTATTTACCGTTTAGTGCAGGACCACGAAATTGCATAGGTAATAATCAGATATCTACTAATTTCTTGTCATATAAACAAATTTTAATTAATGTATTTACGAATAATAGGACAACGATTTGCCATGTTGGAACTGAAAGCCATAATAGCGTTGTTGATATATAACTTTTATCTGGAACCCGTCGATTATTTGAAGGATCTTCAGTTCATGATGGATATTGTGAGCCGTGTTACACATCCAATTCGTGTACGATTTGTTCCAATCGAATAATTGCAATCTGAAGTTAATATGTAATTTTGTTTGGCAAGAAGGAAGCAATTGCACCTCTGTCTTATCAATAAAAGACCTATCAATAATAAAATTTTTAAATAAAAATTCTTTAAGGAATTATTATGTATTGTTACGTATATATACTGTATTTTTACACTTTTGTTGAAAAATGCTGCAGCATTATTTAATTTGTAATGATACTTATAAATATATTGATTATTATCTATTATTAAGAAGTTTTATTTTCAAAATAAATATATTTAATATACAACAGTTTCCAAATAATTTCATATTTTTATAATATTAAAAATATCTTGACGTTAAGTGACACTTTTAATCTATTATTTTTATACAAATTAACATATATATTGTAATGTTCATTTAGTTTATCAATTAATTTAAATAGTTAACAAAGGTATAAATAAAATAATTTTGTTTTTGTAAAAATAAGATGTATAAAAAGATATCGTTTATAAAAAATTCAATTTTTTAATATTTATTTATGAATCTAAAAATAAAATTTGAAGTTTTATAATATTCCACAAATATTTATACTGCACATTTAAATTACCATTCATTGCAATTTCACTTTTTATTAATATCATAGAGGTATATAATTAATATAATATACTGAATATTGCCATTAGAGAACTGTACGGAAGATCTAAAGGACAGAGATATGTGCTTACTGGGATGTTTTCTTTGTTTCTTCACTTTTTTTTCTTTTTAACTACACAATTAAAAGGAAAGCGTCTTAGCAAGCACATCTCTGTCCTTTAGATCTTCCATACAGCTTTCCAATGGCAATTCAGTCTATTATATATACGTCTATGGTTAATATGCATTTATATTTTGTTGTTAGATGTCAGATAAAAGAAAATTTCGCGTTGCTTTGCACATGTATTAATTTTCTGTTCTATTAATTTGACAGTCGCAAAACACGATTGAAATGACATGCAGAAAGCTACAATATGACATAAAAACATAATTGTTATCATCATATGAACGTTATAAGCATGTCACTTGTTTTTTATTTTCTCACGTTTTTATCATTTGCTTTATTTGTAGATCATAGATATAACAATAAGTTTAAATCAAAGGTCAAATTAAACTCGCATTGATTGATCTTAGATTAAAACGATACAAAACGATTTTGCTGATATAGTATATCAGTAGCTCGTGCATGCACGCGAGAGAAATTCTATCGTATCTCTTAATATTATATCATAAAAGGAAGCTCTTTGAAAAAAGAAATCTATACATAAAATTAATATATTTCTCTTTTTTCTTTCTTTTAAAAATAAACAATTAATCTCTTTTCTTAATCCTATCGCACGATCATGAAAATGTATTATGCGTGCACCATTTGTTTTATATTCATAGAAATTTTTACTAATGTTAAATCTTGTTATTAATACCTACAAATATTTGACATTATATATTTGTGAAATAGTTGGTTAAATTTTTCTATTAAATTATACTCAAGATTCTAATCTTTTTAAATAATGTTGCATAATTACTTATTTTTGAAGTGTGTTGAAAACATTTATTATCTTAATACTTTATGTTCTTAAAGATTATATTCTCGAACTGAAATCTGAATAACAGTATAAATACGAGTTTCAAAATAACAATACTCAGTTTGCAAACATTTATCATGGTAAGCATATACTTCTTTAAAATTTATAATTATATTGCAAATATTTCAGATTTAGTTAATTCAACTAATGGTTTTTTCAGTGTAATAGCGGGGTTTCTGCTAAACTAATAGGTTCTATTTGTTGGTTCCACCATGAACTTCTTGCCTTTGGTAAAATCTATTTAGTAGAAAAATTCATTGTTCGATCGTGCATGCACTCGTTACGAATATCGAAATTGTGAATTTGGATATTGTGAAATTTCTTATTATGAAGGTGAGATTTTGAACTTTGTTTATTATATAATAAATAAATATCTGACAATAAGTTTTGTATGCAGCGATAGAATAAGCTCATGTTAATAGAAATTCTTATTTAATAAAATGTTTGGTATTAAAGTACAATAAACGCATTTTAATGTACTTTTTAATTATCAAACACATTTAGGTTATTAAGACGGCAATGTCCTGAAGCAAATATTACATATGCGGTGATTCGTGGAATCCAATAATCAAAAGAACAGAAAATATTGATAGAAACTGAACTGATTAAACTGGTTAGTTATAGCAATAAACAATGATTCTTGCTATATTGTTACTACTTATCCTTATTGTATTGGTATACAATTATTACGTACATCATGGGAGAAATGGGAAACTTATCAATCTTATACCAGGACCAGTAGGTTACCCGATTGCTGGAAATGTATTAGATTATATGTGTTCTCGAGGCAAGTTAAAATTTCTTATACATTTGTGTAAATTAATTTTCAATTTTGTATAAAGTAAAGTGTGTGTAAACAAAAGTGATATTTAAAAATTTTCCACTTTAAAATATGTAACTGTTAATTTTATTGCATGTTGATTATTTTTAATAACCTTTATTTCTTTACACAATAACATTCATTTGATTAATTATTGAACTTATGTAAAAAATGGTAGAATTTAATTAATATAATTTTATTAAAATTTATCATGAAATATAATAATTTATAACATAATTTTTATCAATATTCACAATAATTCTATACATTCATGTAATTTATTTATTAAATTAATTACATATATATTTTAGAGGAACAATCGAAGCTTCTGATTACCATACCTGACCAGTATTACCCCATTCTTAAAATTTGGTGTTTTTTTACTCCCATTGTATCCATCCGTCATCCAGATGATTTAGAGGTAATAAAATATAAAAAAATTTACTTCTGCTTTTGCAATTTAGGTATTTCTTGTTTATTTTTTTTCAAAAATATTTGTAAAAAATCCGTAAAAGATGGAACATTTAAGATAATTTTAGAAACAATGCAGTTAATTATTGATAATAATTGATTATTAATATAATATTACGATCTAATTAAGAAATATTTTATAATTTCTTTTAGACAATATTAAGTAGTACAAAGCACATCGATAAGAGTATGATTTATGACATATTACTTCCTTGGTTCGGCACTGGTCTTCTCACCAGTGGAGGTAATGTAATTATATATATATATATATATATATATATATATATCTATATATATAAAAGAGTATATTTTCTTTATTATTAAGTTTTAACTACCAAATTTTCATTACATTAATAATAAACAAAATTATGTCATTAAATGTAGATATTAAGCATGGGAAATGATAAATTTGTAATTTTATTTTCCTTATAAAGCCATAAGTATAGAAAAATAATATAAATGCAAATACATATACAGTTATTTTGATAAATATTTATGTTACCGTACATAATCTCGATAATATTGGAATATATCCATAATTTATTATATAAAATACTCTTAATCAATTTTGGTTTTTGTTTTTTTTTCGATTATAACGAATACTAATATCAATAATAATTAGATTTAGACAAATGACTGTAACTCTTTATAGATGTCAGTATTATGAGAAAAATATTAAAAGCATTGTGAAAAAAACTTTGCTCATTAGTAGATTTTATCGAGAAGCAATAAGGTTTACCTGAATACGCAATAAAGAAATAAATTTGAAATAATTAATAATAATTAAAAAGCAGATGAAAGATTAAATCAGGAAGCTCGAGTGATCTTATGCAAAAACGTTTGTTTAAAAGCGTTAGCTCACGGTTATATTGATTTTAGGTTCCAAGTGGCATATGCGGCGAAAGATATTAACCCCCACATTTCATTTTAATATACTGCAGCAGTTTGTAGAGATTTTGATTGAGGAAGGCGAATACATGACAAGGTCTTTGAAAAATGCAGAAGGCACAGTTGTAAAAGATTTAGTACCGTTTGTTAGTGAACATACGCTAAATGCAATATGCGGTATTGTATTCTGTCCATAACTATATAGAATTATATTCCAAATGGCGAATAATATAAAAGAATTCTTTTATTCAGAATATTAATATTACGATACACTAATAATCAACAATATAAAATTTTTACAGTCATAATGTTCTTGGAATATGTATATGTATATAAAAATATTATCGTGATAAGTACACCTTAACAAATGCATTTACAGAAACTGCCATGGGCACTTCTCTACATGGTCTCGGTACGTTTCAGCTAGAGTATCGAAATGCAGTTCATCGGATGGGCGAACTTCTTGTGTATAGGTAATTTACAAATACTATAAATAAGTGGTAATATTACGATATATGTGTACATTACCTTATTACCACTTATTTATATTATATATATTATATATATATATTATATATATTATATGTTATATTATATATATATAATATAATATATAATATAATATAATATATATAATATTATATATATATAATATATATTATATATATTATATATTATATTATATATTATATTTATATATTACCACTTATTTATACATATATGTGTACATTTAAGATATAAATTAATATTAGAGGAGACCGGGGCACCACATGAGCCACAAAAATTCAAACTCTGTAAAGTACTTTTAAATATAAGATTTTTTTTCATTTTTTTTAAATAATTAAAGTACTACGTATATTTTAAAATTTATTTAGTGTATCTGGCAAATATTGATTAGTTTTGAGAAAAAAATTAAAACACATTTTTTGAGAACTGACCCAAGGTGCTTCATATCCGGGTCTGTCACTGGAGCTCTATGAGTATGAGTCACATACAAAAACTATAGGCTTATTTAATCAAGAAATAACGAAAAGTTACAAAAGTTGAAAAGAAATTTTATTTTATACGTTTTCCTATGACACACTGTTCAGGATTGGGCAGGACACACAAAGATATCAGAACCCACTACCCAAATATCATTTTTTTTTAAACTAATGTTTTTTTCAATAAAAAATAACATATATCATCAACCTATCATCAACCTTGGTGGCGTGTGTGACCCATGGTGCAGCAGCATTGGGTGTCTCATGGTGCCCCGAATGCATGGCACTTAATATAGAAAACGGTGAAACGTAATAAAGAAAATTAAATGATATATGATTATCTGTAGTGTAGTAAAATGACAAAAGATGCTAGAAAGTTACACTAACGTTTTAGTACGTGTATATTTTACTACAAAAACAATATTAAAAAATTTCTAAACGGTTAAAAAGTTATTTACACATCACGAAAACCATTTATGTCACGTGCGTTTCGAGACTATGGACTTTGATGACTACCACCTAGATACAAAGTATGGGCAACGAAATAACTGTCACATGATATTAGTTGAATCAACCTAAACATTCTGGATTACTCTAAACAGTCAATGACCCATGGTACCCCGTGGCTCATGGTGTGTGTTGCCCCGGTCTCCCCTATATAATTATATTAAAATAAATAAACCTTAAAATGTAAAATGTTATTTATGTCGGTAATTAGCAATCTATGCATTGAATGTAGTTTGTTAAGTATATCTATATTTATCTAAAAATAAATATTATTTGCAATTTTTGTCATATTATATGTCTATTAAAACATTGTAAAAAATCAATATGTGTCACATCTAAAAATGGAACATCTTTAATCTAAGGATTTATGAAATAATTTAAAAAAGTATAGATAGTATTTATATGTATATATAATGTATATATGTATATAAGTATATAAGATCTTAAGACCTTTCTATATAATTCTTATTATTAGTATTTTCTTTTTATACTTAAATATTGCTAATTATAAGAATTTATAGAAAAGTTAAAAAAAGTTTTTAAAAAATAATGCTATGATTTTCTCAAACTATCTATCATTTAATAATTATAATTATTAATGATTTCAATAATTTAGATTACTGAGGCAATGGTTGCAAAACAATTGGATATATTCATTAACCCCAAAAGGCAGAGAGCAAGCAAAAACTCTGAAGATATTACACGGATTTACTGATCAAGTACGGTATTAAAAACAATATTATTTAATATTAATAATTTGTATCTAAACATTACTTATTTTGAAAAATTAGAATAAAGATTTCATAATTAACTTTTGCATAAAAACATTATAATATAATTCATAAGTATCGGCAATATGTTGATAATGTATTTGCATTCTTGTAAATTAAAAACGTATTAATTTTGTATACGCATAGATTATTGCAGAAAGAAAACGGTATCATGAACGCACCAATGGTCAATATTTGAAAAACTTCGATAATGACACATCGATAGAGACAGATGATGCAGACACAATTGGAAGTAAGTAATGTAATCAACATCTGTATCTTAAATATATATTCAAGCATTACTCTTTACAATTTAAAAGTAATATCATATATAAATTATAAATATAATGAATGATATGTAATAAAACAAGAATTGTGCTATAACATTTTGATAATAACATGCTTATACACTTCGATTTAGTAAGAAAAAAGCGGCTCGCAATGTTGGACCTCCTAATAGTAGCTTCTCAAAAAAGGCTTCTTACTGATTTAGATATCAGGGAAGAAGTTGATACTTTTATGTTTGAGGTATGCGTTTGTAATTTCTCTTGGATTTTTATGTATTATTTGGTATATTGATATATATTTTGTGATAGGGTCATGATACTACAGCGATGGGTCTAAGCTTTCTGTTAGCACTATTAGCTGAGCATAAGGATATTCAGGTATTTATCATTAAAGGAGCGCAACCCTTAGGAGAAAAATTAATTAATTCCAGTAATTTAAGAAGTTATTTGTTAAAGCTGTAAAATTAGAAATTTTTTTTAAATAAATGTGTGTGTGTGTATGATGTGTATGTGCGCAGTGAACAATTTGCTTTTTTACATACAACAAATACTATAGATATTTTACGTACATATATTTTATAGTATATTGTGTTACAAGTGCGGAAAGTTGGCTATTGGTTACGAGCGCGGGTAGGCGCACGAGCCGAAGGCGAGTGCGCCTACGGTGCGCTCGTGACTAACAGCCAACTTCCGTACGTGTAACACATACTATTTTGTATTACAAGTGCATGTAGGGATGGGGGTTAAGAGAGTGGAAATGTGCGTATATTAGACGAGTGCGGGTAGACGCACGAGCCGAAGGCGAGTGCGTTTACCCGCACGAGCAGTCTTAAAGAAGGACTTGCGGGGGGTCATTTCTCCCAACGAGGGGGGGCGAAGCCCCCCCGAGTTGGGATAACTGACACGGGGGGTCCGGGGGGGCGAAGCCCCCCCGGGTAGGGGGGTTCGGGGGGGCGAAGCCCCCCCGAGTCGAAAGTTGGGCGCAGGCGGGGAGGGGGGCGCGGGGGGGAGGGGCGGAGCCCCTCCCCCCGCCTATGATAAAGCAACGTTTATTTCAGGAGCAAACATGATGTTAAGTTTTCGCCGGCTCGTAGGTCGAGGGAACGGTACCGGCACATGCCGGGCTTCCCGTCGAACCGCGTTTCGTTCCCGGAAGACGCGATCCCGACGACCGACGCGACGGACGACTTATCAATCGTCCTGGCGTGCGAATCCGCGCGACATACGTGCACACACATACACACCCGCTACGCGACTCCTCGATAATTTCGGGTACACGAAAAATTTTACATTGAGTCGATCTCGGTTTCTGGCTTTTCTGAGGTTATGTCTAATGATAAAGCAACGTTTATTATAAGAGCAAACATGATATTAGGTTTTCGCCGGCTCGTAGCTCGAGGGAACGGTACCGGCACGTGCCGGGCTTCCCGACGATCCGCGTTTCGTTCCCGGAAGACGCGATCCCGATGACGCGACGGATGACTTATCGATCGTCCTGGCGTGCGAATCCGCGCGACACACGTGCACACACATACACACCCGCTACGCGACACGCGACTCCTCGACGATTTCGGGTACACGTCATACACGAACAATTTTACATTGAGTCGGTTCGGTTTCTGCGAGTGACATGTGAGTAGCTGTTAGGTTAGGTGCGTGTGTTGGGAAGAGGCGAAGTGGCGGTATTTTCGGTAGTTGTTTTCTGTGTGCGCTGCGAGATGGCGTTGATACCCGTTAGCTATGGCTTGAACCCGTGCGCTATGAGTTTTAGAACACGGTTTTCCCGTTAACTATGACTTTGGATATGACGTGTGCAATATTTTGTAGGTGGATGTTGGCAAATCGTTACTTTCCGCACAGAAAACACGCACGCAAAGTGCTACTTTGCATGCACGTGTAATACAAAATAAATTTACGTACCTCTAAAACGAACATTCTTGAATTTCGGAATTTATTAATGTACATGTAAAAACATCAGACTAATAAGAAACATCTTTTTAATTACATTCTTAATACAGGATCGTGTCAGAAGCGAAGTTGATACTGTTATTCAAGAAAGTGGAGAAAAATTTACTATAAAATCATTACAAAATCTACCATACTTAGACAGATGTATAAAGGAAGCGTTACGTTTATATCCCAGTGTCTTTTTAATATCACGTGTCGCTGCGGAAGATGTAAAATTACGTACGTACTTAACTAATCTCTTGTTGTATGCATTTTTAAGTATCAAAAGCTAAATATATACAGGACATAATATCTTTATTTCAGAAAATTTCTTCATACTTATAAATGACGTTAATAATACAACATATAATGTTTTCAAAAATAATATTATTTACTAGATTTAATATAATTATTACATTATTACGTTTTCTACGCAACTATATGACATATTCCATGTCATGTTAAATAGACATTTAATTTTAAAAATTTAATTATATTTTAACTAAATTTTAATTTAATTTTTGAAACTTGCCATTATTATTTATATAATGCGTCTTATGTATTTTATGTTCTTTAGAATCATATTTAGTACCTGCTGGAACTATTGTGCACCTTAATATTCAAGGAGTCCATAGAGATCCTAATTTTTGGCCAAATCCGGAAGTATTTGATCCAGATAGATTTTTGCCTGAAAAGATAAAAAATCGTCATCCTTACTCGTACATACCATTCAGTGCTGGACCACGTAACTGTATTGGTAAGATATTATATTTTTTAAATCCTTTTATATGAATATAATGTGATACACATCAATTTGTAGGTCAACGATATGCTCTACTGGAAATGAAGGCGATGGTAGCTCCTTTGATACATGATTTCTATTTGGAGTCCATTGATTGTTTAAAAGATCTTCGGGTTCATGCTGATATAGTACTTCGCCCAGCTCATCCAGTTCGTGTAAAATTTGTCCCCGTTTACAAATGAATGTAAGCATTTGAAGAAAATACTAAGATTAAATGAATGTTGTAAATTCAAACATCGTATAATCATATAGAAAATATTGTACGTATATATTATATATAATCATAAAAGCCGTAAAAGGTAAATAGAAAAATAGAAAAAATATTGTGCTTACTTATATTATATAATATGTTATAATTTTTCCTAATGATATAATTAATTGATTATAACATGATGCAACAAAAATATAGCTGTGTCATAGCTTTATCAATTGTCTTCCGTTATTGCTCTTCCATGTCAGCGAAATGTCGTGGAAGTATTGTATATTCGATCAAAAGCTTGAACAATATATAAGTATTTATTGTTTTAGAAAAAAAGATTTTATAAAAAATTTATATTTATGATCTTAATACATAATAAGTTCTTTATGCTCTTATTGTCAAAAATAAAATATTTAATCGCATAATCAGACGTACAACAATTGTATCGGATAACATATATCTTTGTTGGCTTTTTGATTTTGGTAATAATTAATAACGTGTTATAAAAATCAGCAAAAAAGTTATAAAAAATTAAGACTTTTATCGCAAATCGATTCACGGATATCATAATTATGTGTAACAACTGATATTAAATTATTTTCTTCGCCATTTATATATTGCATAATATTATAATCGTCGTTTAAACTTGTTCATTGCGGCAATGCGATAACTAATGCAATTCTAATATTGAATGCGTTTTCTTTTATTCATTTCCTTAATCGTTTATGTTATATATACTCGCGTAAAAATTCCAGCGCGCGATGTATTTTCGCCTATAATTATCTCATGATGGTCATTCATTCGGAATTATAGATCAAATAAGCAGCAATTTGAGAACATTATGTCGCAACTTTTAATTTATCGTTTGCGTTTGCGAAAGCCGCGCAATCCGCGACGAGTCACAGGTCTGCACGGAAATGCCGAACCGTTTTGAAATTATGCAATAAATTTAGCAGGCAGGCTGAAGGGTTGGCGCAACTGCGGAACGAGGATAGGAATCGTCGTTAAATATTTCGCGAGAACCTCAGCATTCGCGACTGATTTACAGACGACGGGACGTGCGTGACGTACCTGCGTATTTCACGCGCAGGATCTCGAGACAGCTCGCCGCTGTCGTCCATTACACTGAGAATCGAAAAACAGTAGTAGTCTCTGAATTTTCGTTCATTCTCAACTTTTAATCTTAACACGTTTAGAGTAACTCCGGTATATACGCCGCAGCTAAGGGAAACTTAATTTATCGAGTACTATTTACTATGTTTAAGGGAAATAAATTATACCAATAAAAACTTTATACTGTCTACTGCTATAAAAAAATAGAAATATAAAATATTCATTCTTCGTATTTAACAAAAAAAACTTTTAGAAAATCTTGCATTTTTGCCATATATCCCATAGAGGGGTGGGTTATATGACATTCATGGGTGAAATATACGGCTTATAAAAAGTTACAAATAATGTTTATAAATATATTTATAAAATGTGTGTAAGAAGTTTATTAAGAAGTAAGAATGATAAATTATAAAACTGAAAAATTTTAAAAAGAAAATAGAAGCAGCGATAGATGCATTAAAGATTATTGTTATACGATCCAAAAAAAGAAGGAAAAAGAACACAGAAGATTTCGAGTTTTACAAAGTGTCTGTACTATGGCATAAATCCCGCATGCTAAAACTTGCCGTATATCCTAAACAGGAGGGATATACAAGATATTAAGTTAAACAAAAAATACAAGAGCTATGCACTTGTATTTTGCTGTATTCCATCATTTACTATCCCTCCACACTTATGTATCATAAAATAACCATTAAACCTTTTACATTCCCTACAGAAATCATTTTACATAGGTCGTAATACAAGATCGCGCTTCTTACTAAGGTGAGAAATCGATTCAACTCACGACAGTTTCGTTAATATTAACAGTAAAGAATTGAAATTACAACACATACTAATAAGGCATAAAGGCACATAACAGAATAATTGCGAGCAAGTACCTTCATTCCATTTTTTCTGACATTTGCGGCGTAAAACCCCGCGCGGCGTAAATACCGGAGTTACCCTATAAGCCCTTCGCACAATGCTAGACGATAGCGATAGCGATAGCAATAGTGACAAAATTTTCAACCTATCGGAAGTTGTGCATCAATGCAGTATTTTTGTCGCTATTGCTATCGCTATCACTATCGCTATCGTTATTGTTATCGCTATCGCTTATCATTATGTAAGGGGCTTTACTAAAAAAGAGCAATGTCTGCTGAAAAACACAGTAATATCTAAAGACTAAGGTTCGCATTTGTAAGTGATATTGTCTGAAAGAATAAATAATTACTGATGTTGCATTATTCAATCATGTGTGATTCTGACTATTACTATTAACTATTACTGGCTTTCAGTATTCGTTCTATCACGCAAGCTCAGAGAGATACGAAATTCAGAATAATCATTGTAGAATAGATTGTTAGCTCAGCGTTATCGTATTAGGCTGCCATTCTGGAATTTTAGGTTCGAATCCGTCTTGCGTGTTTTGCATCAATCGATGTATTTTCAAAAATTGTAACACAATGCGTAATTATAATTAATAAAATAGAATATACACGAAAACATGAATACAGATTAAACTATAAAAATATTACAAAAAAATAAGAATTACTTGAAAATAACAAAAATTCTTTTTTCTTTTCGTTAAAATATTTCACCGGAATCATTACTGGTCTTTATCGTAATGGTTATGAAACGATACAATA
Source organism: Temnothorax ravouxi (assembly GCA_030770255.1). Classification (NCBI taxonomy): domain Eukaryota; kingdom Metazoa; phylum Arthropoda; class Insecta; order Hymenoptera; family Formicidae; genus Temnothorax; species Temnothorax ravouxi. The sequence continues at coordinate 30,672 of JASTWP010002795.1, forward strand.
CTAATCCAATAGTGGATTAAAAAATAAGCCTTTACAGTCGATCTGTACGGTATAATAGAATCCGTAATAGTTACTGTGAAATCCGCACTGGTTACTGGGAGAATGTTTATTCTAGTAGTACGTAATGGAATTACTGTAAGAAAGACTTAAAACTAACTGTTACTGTTTTTCAGATCTCAGTGTGTATACTCTTTTTCCGATCCGAACGATCCGTTTTTACGATAAGCGGAATAAGAGTATAAGAGAACATATTTGCAGGCGAGTTTTTCGAATGTACGGACGACGCAAAGTGAAGAGAAGAGAAGACGAAGGGAAGACGACGGACATGGGAGACTAAGAGAAAGACGTGCGAATCGGCGAAAGATACGGCCTGGTAGAATTGCGGAGTTCCTGCACGGAAATTACAGATGCGGCGTGTTTCACGCTCGAACGAAAGTGTCTGACGAGGAGCATTCGACGAGTATAAGAAAGCGTACGAAAGATAGAACGAAAAAGAGTCTGGTGCTTTCCTGGAGGCTCAGTGGATTTTTATTGACAGTTAGTACATTCAAGCATATGCTTATAAGACATATATAATTTATTCACGATTGTTAATGTCCCTGATTATAATAACAAGAAATCACACAAATTTATGAAGAGGACTTAAAATCAATGTTTTTTTACACAATCAACTTTTATTAACGCATTTTGCACATTGTATGTATACTTAACTTATATATATGACATTAAAATAGAAAGACTCAATTTTTGTTTTAATAGCAGAAGTTAAAAAAACTTGTGTGCATATTAACAAAAAGATAATACTATATAATTAAAATATATCAATCGTACATACAAAAATATTATATCTTACATTTATTATATATAAAATATTATTTATATATACATACACACACTATATTACATGTATATAATTTTGTTAGAATTAATATATAGATACACATAAATATTTTGTTAAGACTAAAAATTGTTTGCTTTTGTGCTAAAAATTATATTTATATGTGTGCGTATCAGTAAAATGTTTAATTGAAAGTTGTATTTACTTGTTTAGCAAAAATATTTTATGTTTAATTTGATTTATAGATTTTGCATTTAATTCGATTTACAAATTTAATACATAATATATAGATATGATTTATTAAACTTCCACAAAAGAGACAAAAAGAAGAATAGTGACTGCTATATACGTATATTGCTTTCGTTGGTTACGGAGACCAATAAAAACTTTTGATAGTAAAAGAGTTAATGATGCTTATCTCAATCACAAGTGTAACAAAAAAAAATAAAACGTAAAGCAATACAAAGTTCAATGTAAGCATTATAAATGAATATCCCCCCCCTTCGTGTGCAACAACTTTTCCACTTTCACAGCATTCTCAAATGGGTCGGAAAGGCACTAGAGGCCAAATTAGCCGAAAAATCTTGATTTCAGAGTGGTGTGTGGGTGACACGCGGCAAGAATGGCCGCACATATCGATTATCGGTCGGCCGCATCCAGATGTGTGCCGAAACTTTTTTCCTCGCGTCAGCCCGTAAATTCTGAAGTTAAACTTCTCCACCCCTACCGGCCGGCCAGTCGCGCAAACTTGCAAGTCGGGGGACGACATCATTTCACTCGCGTGCAGTAACCTACGAGGATCGCGCACTTGTGATGTTGGAAGATGTATTGCTCGTTTTTTTTTTCGTTTCCCATGTCGAGCGATAATGTATGTCCAAGCTTTCAGTGATCTGCTACGAAATATATATGTCACTGTCTCTTCTTTTAGGTCTATAATAGCACACTATAAGCTACAATAAACAACTATATTAAACTATAACTGTATTTTCGTCTTTTTTAGAAAGTAAAAGTAGTGTGTAAAAACATATTTAATTACCAACTCTTTTACATCAAGAAGATTAACCAAGTATTTTTTATGTCAATTAGAAATTGTGGTACTCTTTTCAGAAATAATATTATGTTTTGTCATCATCCTTCTTTCTTTCCCTCATTCTTAAGAAAGGAAAGTTATACGATCTTTAATTGCGCTTCCCATTTTAACTTATGTAAAAATAATTATTTTTTTGCGCGTTTTTTCCTCTCATTAATATCACGAAAATATGCGCGCGGGTGATTAAAAAAATAAATTAAAAAACATACCGAGCTCCGCACAAAGAGTCACAACTTTCTGTAATCCTACGTCGGTGTCACATACTCTATCTCTTAAATCGGCGCTGCACGTATATAGCCGTGTGTCTTGTCGACAACGTCGTCCTCGTTTTAGCGCGCGTATTAATCGTACCTCTGGCTTTTATGCTCATTAAATTACACAGCCGTCGCTGGATACGGTGCGCCGTTAAACCAGCGACATCGCCCGCCGGAACATTCACGATCCAGCGGTTTCGTGCCTGTACCAGGCGAGCAAGACGATCGAGAGACCAGATCCCAGTACCTCAAACCCGAGAGAGTTCTCCACCCACCCACGAGCCTACATCCCTCGCTACGCAAACTTTACGCAGATTGCGAGGCTTCTGCCAGCCAACCGTAGCACGCAGCACTGCATTTACGATGTTAATAACGTAGACTATGCCGGGTTATATCGTTGAATATTGACGGGATAAAAGCGCGCCGTACGTTAAGAAAAATCGACCGTTAATTCGGTGTGTTTCGATATTCCGAGCGGAAGTCGGATTATCGCAAAAATATTTCCCTTTTCAACACTATCATATCTCTATTTATCTTTATTTATATCGATATATGTTATATACTGCTCTTTTTTACATTTATATTATGTTACTCTTTTAATGGCTTTCAACATTTTTTAGTTTAATTTTGTACAATGTAATAATAATTAATAAAATTTTGACAATTTATAAATGTATACCCGCAGTAATATGAATTATATTTATATTTCAATTACATTAACAATAAGCTCTATTAAATGCAAATTCTCTTATAATGTTAACATTATATTGCAATGTATTTGAAATTAACATAAACGATTTCTTTCAGGATACACATTTTTATACAAAATTTATTATCATTTATAATATTCCAGACCTTTAAAGTTATAATTGACAATTATTTTGTGCAAACTTTTCTCTAATCAGTATGATTTGAATAATACATACATCGTTTTATTGATTTATATATTGCAGATAAGTAAAATATAACACATATAATTTCTGATTTTCATAAGTATAGAATAAGTTAAGATACCCCTCAAAACTAGATTTTGTGCAGCACAAAAGATTTCTCAGCCACTTTATTGACCGCATGTGTTTGCATATTTATATATAAACGTAGTCGTCCTGGGTCCCAAGCGTATACTTCATCTTGTAGCGTTTCTCCTGAATCGATATGCCGGAACTGTGTAGGAACTCCCGGTTATCACACAATATGTACGTTGTAAGGCAGAGTTCTATTGTTGCGATCAAATCAGCTTATCGACTTTGCTATCGCTTTATCTCACTCGAGGAAGAAGTTTAGCGAGAATACCTTCCCGCGGATACCGGCTCTCTGAAAGTGAAGAAAACTTCCGCCGCACGTAGCACGTCGTCAAGGTGGGCGGTGTATTCAAAGTTTTTGGCACGCCTGATATTGATATATCGAGATACTTTCGGTCTGCGTCAGCGCGTAGTTGACGGCGAGAGCTCCTTCGATATCCCTCCCTTTCCTCCTCTCTAGATAACAAGATATTCTAACTCGGATAGCCTCCATACAATTGGTGATTGGACCCGTTATTCTTCCCTGCCAAACCCTGCATGAAATATGTTTCTACAGCAAAAGCGTTCTATCCTTAAGATATCTTAAAGCGGCAACGACTAGCATTTTTCCTTTTACGACTGGACAGCATTCTCCATTGTTCGATTCTTGTTTCTTAATCCCGAGATAATACGTCATTTCACGAGTTCATGAGAACAGATATAAAATATTCAGATACATTTTTCTTTTTTCCTTGCAAGAAAAATGGAGAATTAGAATTGGCGAGGTTCTGTGCTTCAGCATCGTTTATGAAATCGTGTTGCTTATTTTTTCCATCGCTATTAATTGTGCTCGACAATAGAAAAGAAACTTCATATATCGGAATCAGTCATTATTAATGATCTTTATTTTTAAGAATAACACTATGACGGTTCGCATCTTTTATGGGAGGATCTTTTATAAAGGAGGGATAGTCAGGTGAATATTATTTTTGCACTGAACGTTGCGCAGAAAATAAGGACGATGTGAAATGCGAGTACCCTTCTCTGCGCAAGTCATACCAAGTCTATACCGGCCAAAAATGTAAATGGGAAAGAGGAAGAAAGAAAAAGAAGACGCGAGACAAAAATCACCCTTAAGTATTATACATACAACATTTGTCCCCAACAACTCTCCGCATATTTTCTCGCGATATATAGTCTCGCATCCCGTTATCTCTTTTTTTATTTGCACTCTCGTCGCGGCATATGTGGCTCTGTTTATGCGTACAATCTTTTATATTTCGACACATCAACGCTGCGCATTCTTAAACAAATACGATGCTGCAATACGCGAATATTTCATCATACGCGCCAGACCTTTATAGTTTATAGATTTCGTTTCAGAAAGTTCTTTTGAATAGTATTATCTATTCTTTTAGGTCAAATTTGTCCCTAAAAAAGTGGATTTTATAAAAAATTGTTTACCTATTTTGTGCAATTATTAATTTGAATCATGCATTTCCGTATTTTTTTTGGATAATATTACTTCCGAAAGAATGATATTGTTTATTGTAGACAAAAAATCCTCGCAAAACGAGCAGGGATTTCTCCTGAAGCAAATAATATTTGTGTAATAATAATATTTATGTAACACGTGCATGGAAAGTGGCACATTACGCACGCCACGCGTGCGTGATAGACCACTTTTCACGCACTTGCAACATAAAATAGGGTATGCAAGTTGTGCGTGAAGATGAAAATTCCCGGGTGCGGTGACCGCACTCGCCTTGGGCTCGTGCGTCAACTCCGCACCCTTGAATTTTCTTCTTCCAGCACTTGTTGCACAAATAACTATTGTGTAATAATAATATTTGTGTAATAATAATATCTGTCGTATAAATTTATTTTTTTGCTATATATTTATTATTTATTGTTATGTCGATTTGTAGTTATCATATTTATATGATGATGAAATAAATGACTATTTAGCTTAGAAATTATTCTTATTCATGCGATGCTGTTTCTTTTGCCTTTCAGTTGATAATAACAGAAGAATGACAACATATTATATATATTAATTTGCCCTACCTTTCGCGTACATACAACACGTATAAAATTAGTAAAATTACGTGATTGCAAATTAGGCTGGCACAATAAAACGCGTTTGTACGTAACGTACCCTTAGGCAAGTGAGGCACGCCTTTGTGTGTGTGTGTGGGTGTGTGTTTATGTGTGTGTGTGTGTATGGTGCTCGTACATAGGTCCCCCCTCGTAATTATATTAAATGAAATGAAATTAGTGCAGAGCACACATGCCGTAGATAATAAAACGAGCGTCGCTGTCGCTTGCTTTGAAGTTCCTCGCATTTTCCACGTTACTGCGATTCTTGTTCTCAATTGACGCATCGTGCCGCAACACTTTTGAAATCGGAAATTCGTATAAATATTTGCCATTAGGGTCCGCTGAAAATTTCACGATTGCACGGAATTACATATAATAATGTCCCCTTCAACAGT